>PVIW01000295.1:0-262936 GCA_004026585.1 Noctilio leporinus
GTGTTTCAGGATTCTTTGGGTATAGTCCAAGTAGTGGAATTGCTGGATCAAAAGGCAGTTCCATTTTTAGTTTTTTAAGGAAACCCCATACTGTTTTCCACAGTGGCTGCACCAGCCTACATTCCCACCAACAGTGTATGAGGGTTCCCTTTGCCCCGCATCCTCGCCAACACTTGTTGTTTGTTGATTTGCTGATGATGGCCATTCTGACAGGTGTGAGGTGGTATCTTATTGCGGTTTTAATTTGCATCTCTCTGATGACAAGTGATGTTGAGCATTCTTTCATATGCCTCTGTTGCCCAGGCTTTCTTTATCATACTGATTCTTCTGAGTATGGGCAGGGGTAGTCCCTGGTCAATAAGTTTGGGTCACATGGTAACAGTGAATAGTATGCATCACAAAAAGAGGAGCTGTTTACTGTTGGTGCTTTCACGCATTGCTGAGAAAGCCGTTTTTTTTTTTTTTTTTAATTTTAAAGAAACAGTGATTGATACACCATGGAGTGATCTGTTCAACACGCTTTGTCAATCGCTTTAATTGAGAAAGTCTTTAGTTTGTGGGGAGTAGAAAGTAGGAAGCTTCTGGCTCAGATTTTCAAAGCAGCCTTCAACCAACAAGTGTCCTAGGAAACCTTCAGTGGTAACGTTCCTACATGGATCTCCATTCGGTTTCCTGCTAAAGATGAGTCCATCAGGTAGGACTTCGGAAAAAAGGATTAAGACGGGCACACGCCCTCTCTGAAATAAAGTGACGAAAGTGTAGCTCAGGCTGAGTTTACTTTCTATTTCTGAAACATGTTATTATAGTTCTGTGCTCTAACGTTTTAAGCATACGCTGTCCTGACTAGAGAGTAAGGTTTGGCATTACAGCACAATTTACTGGTGATTATGCGAATGTCTCTTACGAGTGCTTGGCAGCCACAAGCAGTTTAGAATCTCTGATGTGGGGGCAGCTCTCATGAGGTGGTGAACAAACCCTTCATTTAATGGACACAGGAGTGAGCAGACAGTAGGGAGTAAGACAGCCTTCTCTGCTGGTTTTGAATGTTGAACCTGTGGGCTCATTATTGCGTTGCTCTGAACATCCACTTCTCCATCTCTAAAGTAGGGGCCTTGTTGCTGACTTTAGAATGATGCTGGGCTGGAATTAGGAAGTGTCGGTAAAGTGCTGGTCCAGTGTTATCCTGGGTGTGCCTGTGAGGCATGAGATTAACATTTGAATTGGTAGACGGAGCTGGCAGTTGCCCTCCCTAAAGCTGGTGAGCCTCATCCAGTCACTTCTCCGTCCAAAGAGGACAGAAAGACTGAGGAGGACAACTTCTGACTTCTGTCAAGCTACCACGTCACCTATTTTTTGCTCCTGCCCTCAGGCTTGAACTATGCCCTCCGCTCTCCTGCAGTCCCAACTTGCCAACTGCAGATCTAGGAGTTTGTCAGTCTCCACAATCACAGAACACAATTCCTTATCAATAAAATCAGTCAATCAAACTCTTTTTCATTTTATATATATATATATATATATAAAGTAAGTCTATTATATAAAACATATTTATGTAATAAATAATAAATATAAAGTATCTTATGTATCTATCATCTTATTGGTCATTTTTCTAGAAAACCCTGACTAATACAGTGGTCTTTGCGCCTTAACTTATCTAATCCTCTCAAACATCCTCCACAGTGGTGTACTTATCCCAAATTACAGATGAGAAAAATGAAAGTCATGAGAGACGAGACACACTTATTTAAGGTCAAGTTGGAACAGTGTGAACACAGATTTTCCTGGCATCAAACAGCATGTTCTTAACCCAGTTCCAGAGGGTGGGCTGTGTCTGCTGGGAAGGGCACACCAGGCCCTGCTCTGGCGTCAGTGAATGTCCTCGCGCACCTCCCCCGCCCCACCTGTGGGGTTTAGGGTGCGACTGAGGTACTTGCAGTGATGAGGATGTGCAGGAGAGCAAAGCATGCTCACCTAGGACGTCTACAGTGCACTTTATTGTAGTCGCCCTGCACTCGGAAATACAAGCATTGACCGGAGCTTCCCAGAGACGTGGAAGTCCCCGCATGTCTGTTGGGGAAAGGGAATGAACCTGATTTCTAAGGATGTCATTTAAGGGGTCACGGAATCAAGTATATTCTTGTTTGCCTTTTAATCATTAATACTCATTTTCTGACACTCAATTTGAAGTGGCTTTTGGTAGTAAGATTTTTATGTTTTATAAAGCTAGTCATGATTTAACTTATTTCACAAACATTTATTGGACACCGACTCTTTATAGAGCAACATGCACATTGTATTTATTCTGTGGCGTTAGCAAGTTTGAGACACAAGGTTTGCTCCAATCTGGAGCCCACCGGGGCACCTCCAAGCTCCTGGCTTTGACGCGTCTCCCAGTTCCCGTTGGCCACCCAATTAAATAGGTCAGCTAGTAAAGTCTGATCAGACATTAAAAGATTCTGTTCTTTTTCAAGGCCTTATCAAAGATTTAATATGTCTTTCTAAATGAACTAGAGAGCCATCCTTTGAAGTAGCTGCTCAGAGACAGAGTCACCTGTCGAACCGAAGAAGGAAGTGGTAATGCAGAGCTTGAGAAGATGTAGGGCCCAAGGAAATAAAAACCTAGCCAGAGCAGAAAGACTTTGGATGGTTAAGAAATACAGGCAAGCTAGAGTTTTTACCCTTAAAAGTAAGAACAGTAAGTACAACATAGTAACAATTATGTGTCTAGCACTGTGTTGTTTTATTTTGTGACTATTATATTTATATCTGATTACTTTCTGTTGCATGTCTCAGTAAAAGCATCTTTCTAGTTTTTTCTTTATAATAGTTGTGTGGAGAAGGAAAAAGCTTGAATGATCTGTATAATGTTCCATCATTTCTTTGTAAAACTGTATTTGATAAACTACATGAGTTTAATTTTTAACTCATTCAACTCAGTTTAAAAAGACCACAATTTACAGAGTCCTTATTTTGAGTTAAAGATATATGAAAACATTGACACCAAAGCAGCCAGTGAGAAATGCATAATCCTCAATCCCATTCCAGGCTTTCTGAATTGGAACCTGAGTTGCACCACAATCCTCAGGCAGATTATATGCATGCTAAAGTTTTGAGAAATACTGAAAAGAAAAACAACCTACTCCAATCAACTTAGATGGCTTAAAGTATTATTGTTTACAGCTTGTTGGCAATCTAAAACAAATATAAAATTCATTTCAGAAATGTACATCTCCTCAAAAGAATCAGATCAACTGGAAAACAGTTAAGAGTGCTACATGCCCTCACAAATGTTGACTATGAAATGTGGATCATGCAGGTCATGGAGCATACTGTATGTGGTTCTATAATTATTAGCCCCGCCAAGAAATGTGCAGTTGTTGATTTATATGTTTTTAAATTTTCTATTCAAGTTGGCTAGCCTTGTGTATTTTCTGATGTACACACCATTAGCAATCAGCTGCAAGAACGGAAAGGTTACTTTTCTCTTTCAGAATGCTTTTCTTCACCATGATTCCTTAAAAGCCAAATTAGTGCTCTTTGGCCAAAATAAAAGTGAGCAGAAACTTACAAACGGTTTACAAGAAACACCTCGCTTTTTGTCTTTTACCTAGGAGATGGCATGTCCAAAATAGTTGCAGCTCCTTCAGCCTGTATCCTGCAATGGAGAAGACACATGGATGGCTGTCAAGTTGAGGAGACAGAGAAGTATGGCCCAAAAGAAGGGGCAGATCATGGTTCCAACGGGTGAACTAAGTGATGAAGAAATAGACAACCTAATAGACGCAGAGTTCAAAACACTGGTGATAAAGATGCTTGCAGACTTGACAGATATGCCTAAGTACAGCAAACGCAGAAGGGAAGATGTGAAGGCTATGCTAAGTAAAACAAAGGAAAATCCACATGAAATCAGTAGCGAAGGGAAGGAAACCAGGGTTCAAATCAATTATTTGGAACATAAGGAAGAAATAACTAGTACAGAATGAGGAAGCAAGAATTGAAAAAACGAGGAGAGGCTTGCAAACTTCTGGGACAACATTAAATGTGCAAATATTTGAATCATAGGGGTCCCTGAAGGAAAAGAGGAAGAGCAAGAAATTGAAAACTTATGTGAAAAAATAATGAAGCAAAACCTCCCTAATTTGGCAAAGGAAATAGACATACGTACAAGTCCAGGAAGCACAGGCAGTTCTAAACAAACTAGACCCAAAGAGAACCACACCAAGACACATCATAATTAAAATGCTAAAGGTAAAAGAAAGAAAACAACTTAAAAGCAGCAAGAGAAAAGAAGAGAGTTACTTATGAAGGAGTTTCCATAAGACTATGAGTTGATGTCTCAAAAGAAGCTACGCAGGCAAGAAGGGACTGGTAAGAAGTATTCAGAGTGCTGAAAAGCAAGGACCTACAACCAAGATGATTCTATCCAGCAAAGCTATCATTTAGAGTGGAAGGGCAGATAAAGTGCTTCCCAGACAAGGTAAAGCTAAAGGAGTTCATCATCACCAAGCCCTTACTATATGAAATGTTAAAGGGACTTATTTAAGAAAAAGAACATCAAAACTATGAACATTAAAATAACAAACTCACAACTAACAACAGAATCTGAAAAATAAAAGCAAACTAAGCAGACAACCAGAGTGGCAATAGAATGAATCACAGGTGTGGGGAACATTTGGAGGGGTGTCAGCTGGGAGGTGGAAGAGGGAGAATGGAGGAAATGGTGCAGGGACTAAAAAGCATAGTTGGTGGGTGCAGAACAGACAGGGGGATGTTAGTAGTACAGGAAAGGTAAAGCCAAATAACTTGTCAGCATGACCCATGGACATGAACTAAGAGGGGTGGGATTGCTGGAGGGAGTAGCTGTGCTGGGTGGAGGGGAGAAAAGGGAAAAGAAATGAGGACAACTGTAACAGCATAATCAATAAAAATTTTTTAAAATATAAACTCAGAGGTTTCTGAAGCGTTTTGAAAACCTAGTGATTCCAGAAGCCACCACAAAGGGGCAGCCTGTCCAAGTGTGAAGCCAGCACTGTGGAATGTAGAGTTGAGACAGATTCCTGGTGAGACTGAGAATCTGAGGTCTGGCCTAAAACCTGTCCCAGAGATTTCCCCAACAATTAAGAATCCTGACCAGTAATAGAAGTATGTAGTAAAATTTGATTACATGAGGCACAAACTGGCACATTCCAACTAGCAGGTATGTGGAAAATAAATTTGTTTTTTAAAAAGTAGGTTCAGCTTTAATTAATCCATAATTTGGAGGGCTACAAAGGAACCTAAACAGGATAAATAGTTTGTGTCGATAATATCAAATTCCGATGATCATAATTAATCTGATTTTTGAAGTTTACTTTTCTGTGATACTTAAAAATAACTTAATAGAGAAAATATGCAATTAAAGGACAGGAAAATAAAATACATGCATTTTATTCATTGGGTTAGATTTATGCTTTTATTAGATTAGCTTCTCTAGTTACCTGAAGATAAATAATTTAGAGGTGGTATATAACGTAGAAACATTTTGTTGTCTAAAGTTGACCAGCTATAGATTACAATTAAAGATCAATTACAACCAATTCAGCCTACATTTACACCAAGACACTGGGAATGAGGTTATAATTAATATTGAGGATTTTTTTACTATATATATTTGGCTCTAATAGTCATATTAAATATGTAGTAAACTTAAAAGTTTTCAAAACCTTTAAAAATTTCAGAATAAGTACTAAATATCAGAAACACTATTGGTGAGTGATCTTAAGATAATTATGTGGGTTATAAGGCATATATATATATATATGTATGTGTGTGCGCATATAGTATATGTACACATATAGTATATATATTACATGTATGTAATATATATATGCAGTATAAGCAACTTTCTAACTGAAGTTGCGTTAATTTTCTCTTCAGATTCAATTAATTCTGGCCAATACTTCAATTTTATTCAAGCATGCACATTCCCACAACTACAAACAGTTTGGTCTCAGTTAATGTAACAATCACAACCCATTTTGACTGGAATATCAAGATATTGGGGGAATGGTTTCTAAACTTGAGTAATCTAGGTAATTGCTTCATCCCTCCACTTTGCTGGTTATTCTAGTCATAATTAACCAATTAAATCACACCAGCAGTTCACTCTTTCCCTAAGCCAAGAATTTAGAATGATAAAAGACAATGGGAGAGGCTAGAGAATCTTTGTAAACATAAATGTCATTCCATTATAGAGCCTTGTTAAATACATTTAAATGTTTTAATTTCTAGCACTCTGTTGTTCTAATGAACTCTGCAGGGATTGAAAATGAATTTTTATCCTGAAATTTGCGTCTCTTTTGAATTGCAAAGAGCATTTCTCTTGAATTTCTACTAGATGTAATGAAACGTTTTAACACCACATCAAGCTCGCCCCCTGGGGAGGCAACTGTCAAAATTCTGTGGTATCTGTAAATCACTTTAATTACATTCTGCTCAATGCAAAGCAGTATGGAAGAAACTGTTTGTTTAACTTTACTGATGCCATGGTGTTTTCCATACAGTTATGTTATATATCCAAGTAAGATTGAGTAGTTTAATTAGGCTGGTATCAGGTTGAATATAGATATACAGTAAGAGATGGATTTGAAAGGAAAGGTTCAGACCAAAATATAGTGATCCTTGAAGACCACGTAGAAAGTTTTAGCATTCAGGGATTAATAGGGTTTCTAATCATAAGATAACTAATGTTAATTTAATTCTCACTAGTGCCACTTAATGTAACTCTGATATGCTATGTGTTTATATACATCATTCCAATTACTCTTCCCAATAGATGTTTCTGGCAGGTGCCGTTACTATAACCTTCATCATAGATCTGGAGACTGAGGCTTAGAGCGTTTAAGGTCACACAAGTAATAAATCAGATTTGTAGAGTCAGACATCACCCTTTAAATACTTTGTAAATGATAAAACTTGAGTTTGTACTAAGAAATTCCACAGGCTGTGCTTATTAGAGAAAGGAAGTCAGGAGAGCCTGTTTGCAGCCTAATATTAATAGTGACAGCTACCAAAAATAAAGGTTTTGATGTGAGATTATGGGTATGTTCATTACCTTGATTTTGGTGACCATTTCACAGTGTATACATACAGTACATCATCACGTTGTATACCCTACATATGTACAATTTTTGTCAACTATACATCAAGAAAGCTGGAAAAGTCTAATAAAATAAAATTAGGGATGGCAGTCATGAAGTGGTGGGTAGGGAAGAAAGGTAATTATCCATGTGTCTAGGATTCTGAAGGACTGCAGTGTTTCCTGCTCATTCTCAGGCCTGTGCTAGGGCCAGCACTTAAACCCTGGTCTCTCGTATCAGTTCAGTGTTCCTTTCCTCGCGTTAGTCTTTGATAGAAGTGTGGACGGTCTTTCATGGCTGTTATAACATGGGCAGTGTAGGTAGGCCTGATGGTCGCACTGTTTCCCTGAAGGAGGAATGAGGAGGCGAAGGATTGGGTCATTGATCTCTTTACCTGATCATCAACCAGATCCGTGTCTTCAGTTCACACATTTTATGCATTATATTTACATTTAGAGGCGAGTTGGATCACATAGTGGCACAGCTAATCCATCCGGACACCACTGTCTTAGTTCAGAACTGGCTCTGCAGGGAATGCCCAGGGACCCTCCACGGCACCTGGGAGAGGCTGGGAGTCAGCTGCTTTCTGTCCAGAATCGGCATAAAACTTAATATGACTAAAATTCCAAGCCAGGGCATGGGAGACACCGTAGTTTCCAAGGGTCAACCTGGAAATAAGGAGATTTGCTAGTTCACTAACCTGGGGCCGCGTTCCCCTCACCCTTCACTTCTGTTCAGCACAGTTGGAAACTCGCAAGTGCTGAGATTTCAGTGCCTGCAACTCCTGCCCAGGAGCCTCAGTGGTACCCACGTACAAACACCGACCCCTGCCAGCTCCCCACAGCAGGGGCCTTTCTACCTTTTGGTGCTGCCTGGCACATGCCATTTTATTGTGTCTTCACAAGAGCTTTTATTGCTCCCGTTGGTAGCTGAACATTTACCTACTGGGAAAGAGAAATAAGAATATGTTGAAAGTACTGAAGTGTTATTAGGTAGGTTGTATCCATAGATACTTCAGCACTGTTGACACAGAGGCTGTAGGCTGTCCTCTAGCGTTTGTTTATTCTTCATGTACTGTTGAAATTTTATACCTTTTCTGTCTGTTTCTTGTTTGTTCCAGGCAAGGAGGATGGTAATATATTTATCCAACCCATGTCAGTTCAAATAAAATAGTCAGAGTCATCTGGGAAGTGTATATACATGGGACATTTCCTTTCTCTCCTCCCACTAAATTGCCTATTCCAAATATCCATTCAATTTATTCTTCAATTCCATAGATCTCTCTCCCATTTGATACTAAAGCCACTTGTTCTGAGAGAAAACTAAAATCAAGCACATAATGGCCACTTCCTTTCCTCCATCACTTAGCTAGTTAAATGACTATGTATTTCTACCTCTTACATCCTAGGATGTAATTAACTATACATTTTAAACTGGCAGTTTTACATTTTATAGGACAAAAGCCTGAAACGGGTTGAGCTTGTGGCAGGGGAAAGCATGAAATACATAAGAATAACCTTTATATATATAAAGTTCCAAAATAAGGCTTACCAGCAGAATGAAGTTGCCAATGTGAGCCATTTTGGACGGAGTCGTTTGCATCTGTTTATAATAACTTGGATTTGTCTCCTGCTAAAATGTCACATGGATAAAGGCATACAGTCTAACAGCTGTGACAGGACGATTATTGCTAGGAAGTGCCGACATGTTGGCTTCCTGGTCAGAGACTGTGCCGTCACCATCTTTCACCTGGAATAACCCACACAATCTGCTCTGCACTCAGGAAGACCAACAATGAGATGTAGATTAAAAGCCCATGATTTTGACACCGTATCCCCCACGTTTGCTGTTAAATGAGACAGTTGACACCAAGAATCTAGAATGTTCCTCTGAAGAAGTTAGTGGAGGGACCTGGGATGAGACCACTGTTCTTCTCTCAATGTAGTTATCCCACGAGTTGGATGGGATTAGTGACAATTTTAGCAGGCATATACCAACAGTCATGATATTTTAAAATGCAGTGTAGAAAAATAGAAAAATGGGAGTCAATAAAAATTCAGTACATGGGGAACAAATGAGAAAAATGACCCAAGGCATTCTGAGAAGTTAATAGGAAATGACCTTTATCTGGGGACCTATTTATTGCTGATAAATGTCATAGGAATTGTATCCACCGGAGCTTTATAACTGCATTCATTTATTCCTTTACCCATTCATTTATTCATTTAATAAATATACACTAGACTCTGGAATTAACACTGGCAAAATATCTGCATCCAAGCAGATCATGTTTTAGTGTGCAGTGTATGTGCCACTAACACCACATGGCAGGTGTCATAGTAGAAATGGTTTAAGAAGTATCCGTAGTCAAAAAAGAAAAAAGGTGAAGAGTGTGTGGGAAAGTTGAAGAGTAAATCACGGGGAGAACTTTCAGTCAGTCACATTTTAAAAAATGAGGAAGGGATTAGCAGGTGGGTCTTCCAGGCAAATGAAATGAGCAAAGGCTGGGAGGGTTCTGAATTCCTCTCCATCCGGGGGTGGAATCTCATTGGTCCAGCTTAGTTCTTGTGACCTCCCCTGAGCCAATCGCCTTCTCTGCTGGAAGGGTTTTCTTCTTGTTGGACCAGCCTGTCACATGGAAAGTGAAATTACAGCGATTGGCTTTTGCATTTCTTCATAGAGAGCAGCCGTGAAGATGAAACGAGCCAGCAGATGGGAAGCAATTGATACAGGGAATGGCAAATGGTACATACTTTAAACAAGTTTGTTGTTATTATGATGATTATTAATGTTATTACTGATGTTGTAATTAAAAAGCCAGATGTGTAGCAGCAATGCAGACCCTATAGCGTTTTCTTCTAGGCAGCCTGACAGGAACATGGAAGAGGGAAAGCCACAGTTGTGTACTAGGCAGCACAACCCTCAGGATGCCTTTCCAGGCCTTTCCCTCCCCAGCCTGGTTGGGTTGGCCTCTTTGTACCCTATACACAGCTCCATTGGATCCTACCATATTGTAATAAAAAAGCCATGAGCCTCTGCAAGGAGGAAGTGTATCTCATTTTACCTCAGATACAGGAGATATTGTAGGTGGTGAGTATGTCTGTTTAAATAACTTAGGAATGGGTAGATCAGAGAGCGCTACATGGTGGAGATTTTAACTGAGGTGGGCCCCAAAGAATAGAGGGAACTTTTGAAATGGGAAAATGGGAAAAATGACGTCAGAGAGAAGGAAGTGCTCAAAATAAGCTTGGAGGTGCAGAAGTGTCCACCGTGCTGAATGTGTCAGCTAATTAGATGCAACTGAAGTGCACATTGATAGATGAGAAGGTAGTCTTTAGATTGCAGACCTTGAATACTGTGGAAATGAGATTAGACTTTGTGATCTGTGAAATATAAAGACTGAGAGGTCTTCATCTGGGGATTCCAGGATTCTTCACACACGTGCGCCCACATGTGCGCGTGCGCGCGCGCGCACACACACACACACACACACACACACACTGCAGAGCTTTTCTTTAGGTTACATAGGTTAATATGGATTAAAGAATCTTCCCTTATTGGAACAGTAGTTCTAAATAGATCAGTAGGTTTCTTTCTCCCTTCCTAGCTCTCTAAAAGCAATGAAAAATGTCTTCTGGTGAGGATTAAAAATATAAATCAATAGGTTTGAGAAACACCCTGGCTGGTAGCACAGTGGATAAGGCACCTGTGAACCCAAACGTCACTGGTTCAATTCCCAGCCAGGGCACATAACCAGATTGCAAGCCAGGTCTCCAGCCAGGTCTGTAGCTGGAGGCAGGTGAAAGGCAACCATGCATTGATGTTTCTCTCCGTCTCTGCCTCTCTCCCTTCCTTTCTCTCTGGAAATGATAAATAAAATCTTTAAAGAGAAGTAGGTTTGAGAAACAGAAAGAAAGCAAACTGTTATGATGAGAACGTACTAATTATGATAAAGAGATGGGCTCTGAATTCCAAAATTCAAGGGATTTTGAGTCCTAGGTTCCAGTCTTTCTTAAGACAAGTCTACTCTGACCTCTGTGCATTTTTGGTTGCATGACCAGATGAATATTCCTTTTGCATAGTAAGCAAGTTTGAGCTGACTATCCTGCCACTGGCAAATCAGAGATTATTTAAATTATCATTTTAAAGATGTGGAATTTGAAGCACTCAGGAGATTAAGGAAGTTTCCCAGAGTCATATAGCTAGTAAAAAACTTGGGCCAAGATTGGAACTGAGATCTGTCTAATTTCAGTGTGCAAGCTTTTATCTGGCATGCAAATGCACTATCATTATTTCCATTCTAACAGGCAATCATTAAGGGAATGACTAATCCTTAATCAGGCTTTTCTCTCCCACAACTACTACTTTACATAATAGGTGCTTGTTGAATGCGCGTGAAATTCTTGAATGAAATCTGCATTGATAACAATTCCAGATGTACTCTTTTTGTTGCTTAGAAATAATAAGGGAAGATACCGCCATCACTTATGTGATGTAAATATTTCTTTGTATTTATTCTTAAAACAGAATGTATGTGTCTAGATGTATTTTACATTGGTTGGTGCAGATAAAAGCATTTTATTGTCAGTCCTTTCTGTAGTTTTCTGCCTTTTTGTTCCTCCACTATTTTTCTTTAATCAGCAAAATCTTCTCCAGGCGGAGGAAACGAGGAGCATTTTATAAACCTGCCTAGGGCTATAAAATATACATGCACCCGTTAATAGTGACAGAGGTATCTTTGGAATGTCCTCCAGAGTGACATCTCCTTCAGAAATTTGCATTTAACAGGCAAACATAATACTGTTGAAGAACACAGAATTATAAATTCATGGAAATTTGGGTACTGGGGATACTTTATAATCCACACATCCATACTTCTAACTGTAATTTTTATGGCTATGTAGTTCAAATTACCCAAGATGGAGAAAGCCAGCACTTTCATTATTAACTGTATTTGAGGGATTTGCAACAACTGCTCCATGAAAGCTCTTTGTAAACTGACAAAGGAAGTTGCAGGCCAGATAACCTGCTTTCTGCTTTAGGGTCTGACTCTGTCACATCTTGATGTAAATCTCCCAAATTTGATTGGTCTTAGAAGTATTCATTTTGCACAACATTTATAAAGTCTCCTGCTTTAAAAATGAAAAATTGCAAGTGATTATTTTACAGCCCGTTTAATTGCATTTGGAGATGTTCGGCCCCTGGAAGTCTCCTGGAGAACCATATTAATGCTCTCCCCAAACACACTTTTAAAAGCAGAGTTTTATTATGGGTAGCACCTGACCTTTCAGTATAATTGCATGTGGTCCAAATTAATTGTTCTGTTCTATTGTGCATTGAATAATAGGTGTTCTATAAAATGAGACTAATTATGCAGATACCTGATAGAGAGGAGATCTTACAGTGAGCTCTTTTGGGTGCCTGGAATTTAGAATATAAGGTATAAAATGACACTCCCTAATAAACTAATAAACCAACTGACAAGACTGACTCCACAGGAGACTTCTAGTCAACATAATTCAGAAAATAAGAAGACTCTTTTTTTTAACTGAAATGTAGGAATACAATATTGTCATAAATCAACGTGAGTGAGAAAGGCATTTAATGTAGATTTGTTTAGATAAACATAGGATAGTATTTTCTGATTAACAGATTTATTGCTTATTTAATACACACTCCTTTTATGTTTAACCCCGTCTAAGGGAATCCTCTTTTGGGATTAAAAAAAAAAAAAATTTATTGTTGTTGTATTACATCCATCCCCTTTTTGCTCCCCTCTGTCCTCTTCCCCACCCACCCATTCCCCCACAAAGTCAATCCCACCTGTTGTCCATGTCCATGGTTCCTTCAACTTTTGGGATTTTTTATGGCTGTTCATGTAGTACAGTATAGCAAGTGCCAAAGTGCATCTTTCAAACCTAAATCTGATTTCCAGTCACTTCAGCCCTCTTGGAGTTGACTAGTTGCCTGCACGGAATGTATGACCTAGTGTGGCAAAGGGGCTATTGGATTTAAATATTTGGTTGTGTTTTTACCACATGGAGCTCACATACTTGCTATGCCACAAAATTATGCTAATTGTTGTCTTGGAACTAATAGCCTACATCTTTATGTGAGGGAATTAATACTTGTGATGCTCCAAGGATGTGCCACATGACCTGATTTGTGATTCATAAGCCATGTGGCATTTAATCCTGTCAGTATTTCTGTAAAGTGAACAATACTATCTCTGTTGTGCGGATGTGAAAAATGGCAGGTTACTTAGTTGCCCAAAGTAAATCACATGAAGGGGCTCAAGACTAAGGTAGGTTGAGTTCAAGTTTGGGAATAGGGCCTACAGGTCTGGGTTTGAATCCTGTCTGTCCTGGTGCTACCTAATCCACTTCCATTTTCTATATGAGAAGACTAAGATTCACTAATTTCTTTTCATTGAATTTATTGGAATAACATGGGTTAATCACATTATATAGGCTTCAGCTGTGCAGTTCCATAGTCCCTCATCTGAATGTTGCATTGTGTGTTCATCAAAATGTTGCATTGTGTGTTCATCAAAGTCACGTCTTCCTCCATCTCCATTTATCCCTCTTTATCCTCTTCTACCCGCCCCCCCATTACCATACTGTTGCCTGTGCCTATGAGGTTTTCGTTGTTGTTTAATCCCTTTACTTTTTTTTCACCAAGGTTACAAATTTTCCAAAGAGGCGCACTGCTCATAACGATCGAGTGTGGGTTTTGTGAAGGATAGAATGAGACAGTGTTTATAAACTGCTTAGGAGAAGTCCCAGATCTGTTAAGAACCCTATAAATGTTAAATATTGTGATTAGAGGTGTACAGTTGACTGTCTCTTTCTTTGGGACGGGAGAAAACGAGCGCAGTTGCACAACTGACAATGACTTAGAAGCCATGGGAGGGTCTGCTGATTATCTGGAAGATGGTGGATGAAAACTGTCCTTCATACAGGACTAGCCCATGACAAGGAACAAATACTCTCACTGAGTGGAGAGAAAAACTGTTGTAAGAGCTGATAATGGCAAAAGGGAGTTTGAAAGAGGCAAGAAGTCTTCTGGAAACAAAGAAAATCAGCACCCTTTCTGGCCTGTTGAATTGAGAATTTCCAATTTGGTTCTTTTCTTCTTCCTTTCTTCCCTCCCTCCCTGCCAGCCTGCCTTTCTTTCATCTTAGACAGAGGGGAAGGGAGGAGAAAGAAAGGGAGAGAAACATCAATGTGTAGATTGCCTTTGCTGTGTCCCCTACTGGAGACCCGGCTCTGCAGCCCAGGTATGTGCCCTGACTGGGGATTGAACCGGTGACCCTTTGGTCTGCAGGCTGGTGCTCAATCCACTGAGTCACACCAGCCAGGGTTCCTGTTTGATTTTGAATTTAGTTCTGTTGAGCTAAATAAAGTCTAGGACTATAGATTTACAACACTTGAAACACTTTAAAGTGCATTGACTATTATTTTTCACTTTTAGGGTGCACAAGCAGTAACATTTGTTCTAATTGATAGTTAATAAAAATACTCCCATGCTAATTTAACTCATATTAATATGTAAATGACTTTTAATGATTAATTTTTAGATATATTTTGGGGTTAACAGCCTAAAATTAGCTTAATTTTAACATTTACCTAATGACTACATGGCAATTTAAAAGGCATTCAAAGAATATAGGCTATGTCAGTGTATGCCATATTATTTTTCCCTCTATAACATTGCCTCACGAGTTAATTCTTTTTACATAATAATAAAATTATGTATGTATTAATGGCATTTTAAAAACTGGACTCAATTCACTTAATTGCTCACAAGTATCTCCGTTTTCTTTGGTTTTGAAACTATGTCGTTTCTTTTTGTTTGGGTAAGTTATAAAATATTAGAAAAGAAAAACCAGGATTGTAAGTATCATTTAAGCCTATCTGAGAATTTTGCTATGTTAGCAGTATATATTTTTGTAGTTGATTAAGTTTGCTCAGTAATTGCCTGTTGTAAGATAATCATGCAACACCTGAGAGAACAAAAGAGTGAGAATTGCTCCATTCTGGCAGCCTAGAATACCTTTTGTAATTCATAAAGACAGAGAAGTCCGCCATTAGCTCTCATTGTATTGGAAAACAATAATGTCAAGAGAGATTGAACATGGAGATTGAACTTTTTGGCTTTTGGAAAGTTACTAAAATGTACACTTTAAAACTCTAATTCTGGTGTTTAAACTGTGTGAATATGTCTGCCTGGGAAATGTGACTGAGCCAAATTGCTATGAAATGCATGCATTTATGCAAAGGTCAATTTTGATGCAGGCAATCTATTTTAGGGTAAGCTTTCTTCACCTTTGAAAATGATTCCATTTAAAAAAAAAATTTTTTTTTAAGCTAAGCGAGGATCTCTCAAGGAATACAAAAATTAAAGAAAGAAGTAAAGCAGCACAGTCTTGATATTTTTTTCTTCTAAGTCTCCACAGTAGAGGCTCTCATACACAGTTGTTCAGTCGGGGCGGCAGGTTGCCCAGCCTACAGTGCACTTGGCAATCTCAGATGGGCCTGTCTTTCTGACAAGAGAGAGGAGGGGGAACTAAAGGTGAAATTCAATGATGAGGGGATCCTGCTATAGAACTGATGAAAAGAAAACAATTGAAGCAGGGTAGAAGAGTGTAATTCCAGTTTTGTTTTTTAAAGATGTTAATACACCTATACTTGCATTGCATAAAACAACACTGAGAAGAAATGCACCACATTTTTAATGATGTTTATATCCTTACAAGAAGACTGATGATTTGCATTGTAGAGTTCTAGGATTATTCTATGTTTTGTCAATGTTAATTTATGTCTTTATCATTAAAAAACCAAGGGTTATACATTTTAAGAAAGGAAGTAATAAAAACCTGATCTTTTTCTAAAAAAAAAAAGCCTCTCTTACCACTTCAAGGACCATGATTAAGTAGAATACTTGAAAAGACATGCAGGTTTCTATTCTTTCTTTTAATTTAATCATATTTTTTAGTGTCTCTTGTGTATCAAGCAAGTAAGATAAAAGATGAACATTGACTCCATGTATTTCATTCATATGGAAGATTATCTACTATATATCAACCTACCTACTTACCTACTTGATTAGTCAGTCCTCATTTTTCATGGATATCAGATTTCCAAATTCACCTACTCGTTAAAATAAATTTGTGACCCCAAATCAATACCTGAGGTGCTTTCAGTTATTTGTAGACATACACATGATCTAAGCAGCTGAAATTTGAGTGGCGCCTTGTGCACATTCTTAGCTGGGGTTGCGTGAGCTGACACGTGGTCTTATTTTACTCTAATACTGTAACTAGTCCTTTCCATGATCTGTTTAGTGCCATATTTTTCACAGTTTTGTGCTTTTGTTGGTGATTTTGTTATTTAAGATGGCTCCAAGTATATTGCTTAAGGGCTGTCTAGTGTTTCTCAGGGCAAGAAGGCTAGGCTATGTCTCATGGGGAAGTGCATGTTAGATAAGCTTCATTTCGGCGTGAGTTACAGCTGCTCCTTGTGCATTCAATGTTAATAAAGCAGCAGTATGGATTAAGTTGTCTTTAAAGAGACAAGAAGCTAACTTTATATTTATTCTAGGAGCAATGGTGCAGTATTTGCCAATTCAGTGTTTATAGAAACTTTATAAAATATGACTATTGCAAATAACAAGAATCAACTTTGTACACATGTGTATACGTACATGTAACTGTATACCTATGTATACACATATATATCTGTATATGCAATTTTTTGTCCCATTTTTACATTAATATTATTCACATATATGATTTAGAAATACATACATAGACACACACACCATTAGTACATATATCCATGTATCCTTGTTTCTTCCCTGCCTCAGTTTTCCTGGTTCCTATATAATTCAATGACAAACTGGTTTACTCAATAGCTGATTGTTGAAATGTTAATGCACAGGAGAGTTCTTTTTTTTTTTTTTATTTTATTGTTGTTATATTACATCCATCCCCTTTTTTCTCCCCTCTGTCCCCCTCCCCACCCACCCATTCCCCCCAAAGTCAATCCCACCTGTTGTCCATGTCCATGGTTCCTTTATACTAGGTTCTTGTCAGGAGAGTTCTTACCCTTGCTTTTTACATCTTTAGAAAGTACTGGAGACTGTGCTATCCAAAAACTTGAACTCAATTAAGAAACAATGCTAATAACAATAATAATTTTGAAGTAGTTTGCATTTTTTGGTGTGTATTTAGATTGGGGGTGGTGACAGATGACTGCAGTGGAAATTTCATGGAAAGGTCTCACCACTTGATTGGGAAGCAGGGTGTTGAACAAAAGGGAAGTGATAGACCAGGCCTAAAGGGACAGATGTCAGAGGCCCCTGTGCTGGGAGAGGTCTTGGTTATCAATTGATAACCAGGAGAGTAGTGCAGATTATGTTGTAGCTAGGACAACATTTCTATTCCTGAACATGAGTTTTTTTGTCTTTTCTTTTTCAGAGGTGGAGGGGTCTTTGTGTATGAGTGTACTTTTCACTTAATTGATACATAGCCAAAGGATGGCTATGCACAAAGAGGGAGTATATATTTGTAAGGCACACCTAAGGACACAAGTCTGTGTGTATTCTGTTCTGAACCTTAAATAAAATTTGAAAGATAAGGATAAGTATTCCAGGTAGAAGAACAGCCTATGCAAAGCCATGGAGAAATGAGAGGGAGTGGGAAGTTCTTGGAATTGCAAATCTTCCACCCCATGTGTCTGTTACACTGATTCTGAGTCTTAGAAGAAGCTGGGAAAGGAAAGACTAGGGAACCTGGCAGAGGCTCACCCTGATGTTTCTGCCCCAAGGCTTGTTCTGCATTCTGGAAGCCTTGTGCAGCCCAGAAAAAGCCCTAAGCAGGTGAAGAGGATTAAATAGAGGAAGGAGCCAGCACAAAGGGACCACTTAAGAGTCTGTTAGATGATCAGGCATCACATAATAGTGGCCCTAACTATCGCAGAGCTTGTGGATTCCCCTTTGTGTCCCCAAGACCTCTCCCAGCACAGGGGCCTCCCACGTCTGTCCCTTTAGGCCTGGTCTATCCCACCGTCCCCTGTTCCAGAGTTCCCTTCAAAGCAAGGAACTGGGAAGGTTAAGAAGAGTGGGCCAAAGCCTGTGTTTTGTAAATCCAGGGCCACATTATTGGATCTTTCCGCTGATAAAACACCAAGTGCAAGGGGAATATTAAGATATTTATTTATGCCTTTTATTAATTTAGTCAACAAATATTTGTTAAGTGCCAGTGTACCAAATGCTGAATTAGGCAACTAATGGGTGTGTGTTGATACAATATAGAGAAATCTCGCTCCTAATTGAGATTTTGTTCTAGCCAAAGAGCTAAATCAAACAAATAAAATAATTCCATATTGTTGTATGTGTGTTTTGTGGGGAAAATAAACAAGATGGAGGTTTGCGAATGAAAAAGGAGTCTTTTTTTTTTTTTTTTTTTTTTTCCTAAATGGGGCAGGGATGTTTTCTCTGAGAAGATTGTGTTCAAGTAACACCTGAAGGATGAGAAAAAAAGCAGATGTGAAGAATTAGGAGAAAGAGTTTCAGAGAGAGGGTCCAAAATGCACCAATTTTTTTCCTTTGGCTTTTCAGGTTAGAATGTACTTGTAATTATAGTTTCTCTCTCTCGCTCTCTCTCTCTCCATATATATATATATATATATATATATATATATATATATATGTTGAAAAATATAAAGGTAGCCACAAACTCTCTTTGAAAAAATAGAAATTATGTAACTTATTCACCATGGGAAGGAGTTTTCTGAGTTTATATGTGCATGTATGCATATTATATATTGGTATCAAAAATGGCTCGTTATTTTTGAATTTACAAACATTCTATGCTGTACAAGGACTGCTCTGGAAATATTAATTATAATGATCGATGGTATTAATGGCTCTTTGACTAATTCTAGGCACTGTTGTATACACATTAACATATTAACCCATTTAACTTTCCTCCAGGTTGAATATTACAATTATTCCCACTTTACAATAGAAGCCCAGAGAAGTTATGTAACTTGTCAAGCTAACACAACAATTAAATGTCGGTGCCATGATTAAGTTCTAAGCAATTTCCCTCCAGACCGACTTTTTGAATCCAAACAGTGTATATTTTCTCTGCTGGAACATAAAGTGGCAATACTATTCTGCCATTAAGCTGAAGGATACCTTTCCAAAACTTCAGGATGATACGTATTTAGTACGTGGAACCCTTACTTGTATTTTCCTCCATTGTTATTACGTTTCATTGGGCACATAGAATGTCTTGCCTATGATAGTAAAGAATCAATAGATATCAATAGCCAGACACTGTGCAAACTCTGCCCATGACTTACTGAATCTCATGAACACTTTAAAAAATTATTTATTATTTTTAGAGAGAGGGAAAGGTAGAGAGGCAGAGAGGAGGAGAGATATCAATGTATGGTTGCCTTTCACCTGCCTCCAGCTATGGACCTGACTGGAGGCCTGGCTGGGGACCTGGCTTGCAACCTGGTTATGTGCGTTGGCTGGGAATCAAACCGGTGACCTTTGAATTTGCAGGCCAGTGCCAGTCCACTGTGCCCCAGCCAGGGCTGCATGAACACTTTTTGATAGTTGCATTAATATTGTCTGGGCTCGGCTTTTGGCTTTGGCACTTTATAACTGTGTGACTTGGGCAGGGAACTTCTTTTACCTGCGTCTCACTTTCCCCACTTGTAAAATACAGTCTGATTTCAGAACTTGTGACCTTCACCACTTGTATATTACCTCCTACTAACATAAGATGGTATCTGATTAAAGAGGAACACTGCATTTCAATATTTTTAAGGTTCACATTTTGTAATTTATAGTGTTCTGAAGAGCATCGTAATTTCTAGTTGCCCTTTCAACAGAAAGATATGAGAATCACTGATCAAGTATCTTTTGTGGAAATGGCTTCCTAAAATCCAGAACCTTTAACCTGAGCTATTCCTACTTGTAAAGCCTTGTAATTACTGTTTTGAATTGCTGTGCATAAGCTGGGCCACCTAAAAATAACGTTCTCATTTTTCAGCATGGAACGGAAGATACATTTATTTGTTGATAATATCAGTTTCAAACCTATAACAAAACAATAAAAATGTGACATGCCAAATCCAGCTGTACAAACCAGAATGTAATTTTATTTTATTTTTTTTAGTTGAGCTATACCTATGCAGTTTAAATAACCAGACCATGGTATCTTAACGAGTGCTTTTGGCTAACTTAATGAACAAGTCAATGAACTGCAAACATGGACTATTATAGCTCATGAAACCAAGTCGACCCTGAATACAGACAATTTCTCTTTTAGAGCTAGAGTAAAAGCAAAGATCTTCAACCATAGGGAAACTGAGTCAACAAAAGACACTAAATGTGTTTTTTAAAATTATTTTTATATAACCCCTGACTGGTAGTACAGGGTTCAAGCTGCAAGCCTGCTAAGCCAAACGTCACTGGTTTGATTCCCCAGTCAGGGCACATAACCAGGTTGCAAGCCAGGTCTCCAGCCAAGTCCATGGCTGGAGGCAGATAAAAGGCAACCATACATTGATGTCTCTCTCCCTCTCTGCCTCTCTCCCTTCCTCCCTCTCTCTAGAAATAATAAAATCTTTAAAAATAAACAAATAAATAATAAAATAAAAAAATTATTTTTATATAGATGTATAAATAAAGAAAGGTTTATGTTGTTCTGTCTAGTATATGTTTTATTAGTTCATTTGGCCTATCTTGATAAAGTAAATGAAACAACGGTAACTAAAATTTAGTGAACTCTTATTTTGTGCCAGGCACTGTGTGAAGTGATTCCAACTCTGTAAATTGAAGTGGAACTTAACTTTCACAGCCACTCCCTGAGTTAGTGGTTTTCTTTTTTATAGAAGAGGAAACTGTTTCAGTAAGGCTGTTTAATGTCTGCATGTTGTCGCATGCATTACATCCAGGAGTCGAATTAGAGTTCTGTATTCTTCATTATTTTTAACTATCCCTCACCTTCCAAAAAGACATTTGTCAGGACTAAGCCTCACTAATTAGGCCAGTGCACAGATCAAACTAAATATTTATGTTATTTATGTTTCTGTAAGGAACACCATTAAACAAAAAAAAGTGATCCTTCTGAATAACTGAAGCTGGCTGCTTCTTGCATTGTTTCCCAAAGATTTGCATTTAGCTATTTTCTCACTCCAACCTGTAGACTCCTTCCAGATGTTCCTGACCCCTGGCTTTGCTTTTAATTATGTCAGTAAGCTGGTCATTCCTGTATCATTATTTTGTGCCCTGTCTCTGTAAAATTCTGTGTGTGTACCTTCAGTCACCCACTGGATGCACAAAGGACCCCAAACAAAGCATCAATCAATGATCCCATCAATTGTCCCAGAAAGTAGCTTATGCTTCAGCCATGCCTGCCTCAGTTGGTCTTCCATTGACATGGTCATCTTCAACCCCTCACCATGCACACTATTGAGTGTTATACATTCCATTTTCTGTATGTTTTCAAATCCTTTTTGCATATTCAGTGACAGAATTCTTTTAGAGCAGCATCAGTTTCTTGATGACATGTGTGTATCATCACCCTTCAAACTCATCTTAGTGTGTTTTTCAGACTTGCCTTCCACCCTGTGTCTGCCCCAATTCCTTCTTCACACACAACTAAGAAAATTCTTTGGAAAATCAAATATGATAATGCCCTGCTTGACTCCACCCTCTGAATGAATGGTTCGCCATTCTCAGAATAATGGCTAAGTGATTGGACAAGATTTGCCAGTCCCTTCAGAATCTAATGCTTGTTTTCTTCTGTGATTTCATTTCTGGTCTTTCTTTCACTTACTCCCTGGTCCATCCATAAGACCACGTTTTATCAAAGATATTTGTTGCTGGTTCCTTCCAGGAATGTGTGTTAAATGTGCTTTTGACCTTTTCCCCTTTCTGGTTAACTCCAACTCAGCCTGTGAGTTTTAGCATGAGATACCAGCTCCTCTTATAGTTTATCTGTGATCACCGTGTTTGAGTAAGAGATCAATTCACGTGTTCTTGTAACATCCTCACTGTTTCCCATCAGAGCACTTAGGGCACTTGCATTATGATTTCCACATTCTTGTTTTAACCCTCGATAGGTCACAGGCTTCTTCAAAGGCAGAGACTGATTGCCTGGTTCATAGAAGATTCTCTTTCTCTTCCTCTCCCTCCCTGTCCTTATACGTACTGAATCATGAAGGCATATATAATTTCTATTAATGCATACAACTAATTTACCTTCTTCATTATTTAATTATTTTTCCCTGTGATCACTTAATCTGCATTAACAGGAAAGCATGGAATGGTAGAGCTGGGAAGGACTTTCAGATGTAGTGCTCTTTATAAGAGTTGCAAACTGGTTTTATCACTTATTTTCTACATAAACTTAGATGCATCATTTGCTCTTCCTGGGGAGGTAGGGGCTATCTGTTTAAATCCCTCTAGTTTAGGTTCTCTCACTGTCACCGATGCTAATTCCCTTTAGAAATGGCCTCACATTATTCACATGCTTTTAGTATATGTCAAGCAAAAAAAAAGCCTTATGACTATTTGCCTATAGCAGCCATTCTACCATCATTTTTGTCAATGTTATTTCTGATAATTTTGTTAATAATGTTTAATAAAGCCTAAAATAAAATCTCACTAAGTTTTACTTCAAGCACTAAAGCTGTTCCAGTATTGTCCTATGTAGCCACTTGGGTCCACAAAAGACCACAAACAAAGACATGTCAATTACCAAGCCACCAACTGTTCTCGAAAGGTAGGTAGCGGATAATAGATAAAACACTGATCGATGACTAAGTAGGGCTGACTGAATACATGGCCAACATGGTCATGCATACTCAGAGAACTATATTTTAAGGTATTAATACTTAAATAAATTAGCGTGGCTAGGGAAAGCATCTATTCTCTTTCTCTGGACTGGGCAACAGTATTTCTACCCAATATTAACCTTTTATACATCACAAACATGTCTTTCCAATTCACACTGGTAAGTGATGGATAAAAATTACTATTTGACTAGCACTTTGTACTAAATAGAGTCCAGGGATAATTGACCATTGAAATTTTCTCCTAAATCAAACAAGCCAATCCTTCAGATATAAAATGAATCATCTTATCGATATCAACCTTCAATCCTTACTCCATTAAATGCTTAAATTCGTGTGAGGGATGGCACAAGAAGCAAATTAAAACAGAATTACTATAAAATGAGAAAGATAAAATCATGCCTTCTGAAGAAGCAATTTAATCTTAATAAATTATTTTTAATAATCTTTTTTTTTTAAACCAAGGCATCACAATGACCATAAAATGAGGTGCAGAAGGGCACTGGTTGAGGAAACTGAGTTACAAAGAGGTCCTTGCAGTTATACCTGCTATCATTTGCTTCATAAAGTTTTATGTTGCAGTTTACCTTTTTTAAAAAAGCAAGTACTCCCAACAGTATCATAATTAGATTTGTGACAGGACGAGAGCAACTAAAGGAAATGATATTTGCTCTCTGGAGTATTTAGTGAAAGAATTTAAAACATAAGCTTGTTGCTTTGCTGAAGCCAGGTTAGAGCCTGCACGAAAGGTACCCTTTGGATGCCTCACATTGTCCATCCCCACCAGTGCAGCTTCACAGCAGAGCTCAGTGTCAGCTCAGAAGATCCAGGAAATGGAGATCCCTTGCCTGGGAAATTGATGGAGTTTTTACTGAAATGAAGGGTTTCGGACTTGACATGTCCAGTGCTAATATGCACCCTATGCTAACTGTCCTTCCAGAATTTTACTTTGTAGTGCTTCATCTTTGCAGTTGGAGAATCCAAAACACTAAGAAATACTCTTCTAAGACCCATCCTGCATTTCATAAACTACATTTCCTTTCTTTTGTGCAGAACTGCTGTCTCTACTGTACCATGAGGATGTTTTCCTGAAAGAGAACAGGGCTGCCCTAGTTGTGATGAGTTAGGTAGCTTTCAGAAAGGATGTGCCCCTTCTTTATCTAGTTGACTGCCACTGCGTGCTCACTGAGATGCCCTTCGGAGCCTTTATTGACGGTTCTGATGGCTGAGGACCGTGCCTGGAACGCTAGAGCTGCTCATTAAATATTAGTCCTTGTTCCTCTAGTTGTTCAACATACGTGCTGTACAATGGAGCTGGGCTGCAAGGGGATGTCTGCAGTTCGGGTCCAGGCACGAGGACCACAGCTTTTTTAGCCAGCGAGTCCATTGGCAGAAGTAACAAGAGAAGAAACAAATAGCCAGGAGCCAGTTGTTGTTTTAGGACTTGCCTCTATTACCTCTCTTATTAAAGGAAAACCATCTTGAAGAAAATCTGATCTACATCACTTGCAGAAGTCTACACTATTTTCCTGGGAGGGATCCGTCTACTTGCTCAGTGATAGGAATAATCTAAAGAGCCCTTATCATGGGATTACAGTTGGATCTGGGACTCCTCTGACCCAGTGGTGGATGTTACCCTCTGTGACCCCAGCTAAGCAAAGCCATGAAACAGGTCCACTGACCTCTGGGAGGTAAAAGATGGAAAGCCAACCCTCTTTTTTTTTTTTCCTTAGTGCATCACAGTGAGCTATTGTTTCTCTGTTGACCAGGCTAGCCCCAATGAGAATTATTGTCAAGGAAAGAGAGGAAGTCATTAGGAGAACATGGGGTACATAGATGGGATCACCTGAAATAGTTCAAGGACTGAGAGGTCTGGAAGAAGCCAATTTTGACCCAGTAGGATGCTAAGGTGATCATTTCTCTGGGAATGGGCCACCCAGGCCCAGCTGGGCTTGGAGAGAAATAAATTGAGAGGATTACTGAGTATCTTGATAGTGAATTCTCAGCATGAATCAGCCTTTGGCAAGTTTCACGTTGGGGAAGAGGACTCATCTTACCTTGCAGGCTTGTTCATAGACCTTTCTCTCCCAGTAAAAATAACATCAGCTCTCAGGCCAAGAGGGACCAGGGATCCCATGCAGTCGAGAGAAAGAAAGTGTAGTGAACTAACCATACCCATTTGAACTAAGTTCCCAAGTTTCTCAGAGGGTTCAAATAGTAGCGGAAGTTCAGAATGTAGGATATGGGTCTTTCATTAATAAAGCTCAGGTGAGTTAGAACAATTAATTAGAAAAATATATTGAAGGAATAAATGTTTAGAACAAGTCATAACTTGTTATACCCAAATACTCATAGATACTATGCTATACTCAAATATTTGCAGAATATCTCCTTTTAAGTTCTTTTAGGCATATCAAACTCAGGTTCAATATGGAGGTCAACATCTTTGCCAATAGCCAACAACTTACTATTTCTTTTTCATTCTGTCTCCATTTTTATTTTTGACATCATCTTCCCAGGCACCTAGAAATAGAAAGGTTACAGGCATTCTAAATGTTTCTATTTTATGTCCCACGTCAGTCATGACATCTAGCTGTTTTTAACCTCAAAAGTATCTCAAATTGTGTCTACTGTATCCCTGTGGCTACTGCTAGAATGTGATCCCCATGAGATTTTGGTCAGAATGTTGTGATAGTCTTTAAAGGGATTGCATAGGAGCAGCCTGGAACATTTCATTCCACTTTTCATTGTGCTACCAATTACATACTTTAAAAAAAAAAGTAGCCCTTCAGTGGCTTAACTAACGTTTCTTTCAGGGTGAAGTCCCAAATCCTTAGCAGGGTACACAAACCCTTCAGCAAGCTGAATTTTACTACCACTAGACTAAGATATTTTCAGGAAGAACAAATTTATTTAGTTTTTAAAAAGTCCGTAGGACCTAGTATGATTTAAAAAAAATAGTAAGCTCTCCAGTATTTATTATAATTGAGTGGAATTAATTTGTATGGAAAATAATACTGGGAGAGCTGAATATTTATAGTGTTTAAGTCCATTGTGTAATAATGGCCTTCGGTGCCATTTCTGGCCTGTGATGTAGTTTTGCTTATCTTGGAGAAATTCTCCTCATGCCTCCTCTCGCTCTGTTGGTGAAGATTATACCTGCTGCTACTTTATTCCAGAAATGGGATAACCTTCTGCCTTGTCTTTGTGCTGCATGACCCCTTTGACAGACCCTGTGGCTCTAACCCTTTACATAGTAGAAGTATCCTGGTGTTTTCCCTCAGCAGTTGATCGTGGTATTTAGAAATCCCTTCTTCCAGCACCTTTGATTCTCCAGGAATGCCCATAATAAATATTTGCATTATTTAAAGGGTTCTAAACACAGTCTAAAAATGAGTGCACAGACAAGTCATCACTTGGCTTTTGACTATGTCTACCCAAATGAAAAATGAATGAATGTACAATTAATAATAAATGTCCTTGTGTTCTGGTTTTAATTTTAACTCATCAGAGAATGTGAAAATTTAAAATGGAGCCAATATTTGCTTTATTGTCTTATTAAAGGCAGAATGTAGTCCTCGTAGCTGGTGTACAACTTCATAAAACAGAGAATTCTAATACCTGAACCTATTGCTATTCATTAACTGTTAACTTCATCTATGTTATTTGTTTTCTGTTAGCCTCAGTTTCTTTCTTTATAAATGGGAATAATGACAATGTGTGTATCATAGATCGCTTGATGGTATTAAATAAAGTAGTTCACCTGATGTGTAGAAACCACCAAGTGCATGGTAGGATGACAATTTTATTTGAATCTCAGTCATTGTGAGATAAATAGTCTAGTATTTTTTTCTCATTTTAGAGATGAAGCAATGTTTTCATGGAAAACACTCTGTCAAAGAGCATTTAGCCCTTCTAAATCACACCATAATGTTTTTCAGTTGAGAAGAATGTGTCAAGGAAAATTTGTGTAGTTTCTCGCCTCCGGAGAAGAGGAAAGTGAGTACTTTATTTATGGCTAATAATGTAGGAGAGGAATTTTGCAAACCCTGCTTCTCTGGCTTTTCTTTCAATCCTTGACTACTGTGACTACAACCTTATTTTTCCTACGTCTGTCTGGACTTTGTGGTGATTGGCTCTCGCTAATTCAATGCTTACTCTTCTTCAAGCCAAAACTGTCCTCGGAAATGTGATCTTTTCTAGAAGATCATTCAAAAGTGACCATCTCATTAGGATCCCAAACTGTTTTTTTTTTCATTTGTAAAGACCCTGTAGAGGTATACCGTTTTCCCATGGACTCAAGCCAGGTGGGAGAGGAATCATCACCAGTTTGGATAAGTGTTTAAGATGAACACTGGTTAACGTTGGTCCCTGGGGATGAGGTATGGCAGATGGGACTGCAGCCACTTTGGCTTAAAATGGATGGCTTTCCAGAATGTAACATCTCCCTAAGAGAAGCAGCTACGCTAAGAAGGACCATTAAGATTACCTAATGGCCCCTAATGGCATTTCCTTTTTTCTCTGACCTTAGCTTCCCGACTATAGCTCATTGTGCTGTGGGACTCTTGAGCTAAGGCAGTATCTTCTTCATTTCTCTACCTTTAGCATTTAGTGGTGCCCGGGCCATAAATGACACGTTAACAGTTGATGAATGGACGAGCGCTGTAGACTCTATTGCTGCTTTAAAGTTAGTTTTACGTTACTTTACCTTTCCCCACAATATTTCACATGGCAACTTGGGAAAGAGGAGTCAGTGTTATAAGGATATGCTCTCCTTGCCTCTCATGAATCCCCATTTAGTTCAAGAATTATACATGCTCATGGAGACCTGAATTCTGCTTCCAAATTCTGAAAACAGCGAAATGTGTAGAGGAATGAAATCCCCACCCTGAGTTAGTCTTGCTTGCAGCACTGGAAGACTGTGAATGGGTGAAGATCTTACTGTGTTTTATGTTTACCGAGGGACAGTATGGCCCAGATGCTGAAACTGTTGTTAGCACATGGATCTTCAGTGTGATAAGATTTAGACTGCATCATAGCCATCATGAGGAGTTGAAATGCCCTGGATAGAATGGATATATACTGTCCCATTGAGAAGGACAAAAAATACTGCTGTGACCATTAGTATTTTTAAAAGCAAACATGTCCTGTGCTGGGAGGGGTTCCTTATTTTACTGAAATGGGACCTAGTAAAAACATTCCCATTAGTGGAAGGCATGTATCCAGGGGAGCTAGTTCTGAACTTTTTCTCCTCTCCTCCCATCTACCTTAAATATCAAGAGACATGAGCATAGTGAGTTCTACGTTGTTGGTCATGCAATTAAAGAAAAAGATTAATGGTTTGCAAGCAATTTCATAACAATTCTCTGTGAGAGAAAGGTATTAATGTGAGGGTACCTGGTGGGTCATAGATAGGGGTCCCCTGAGTTCCTTGGGAGAGCAACGCCCTCTCCTGCCCACATGCAAGGTGGACACAGTGCCCAGAAAAGGAAAGCTCCTTCGGTTGCTTCTGTAACAACACAATTTCAGGAGGGCTACAGTCAAGTCTTCCTCTGCCGGTGAAACCTCACCTTCTACTTAGAAGCTTTCAGCACTCCTTAGACGAAGCGTGAATTTACGTTCTCTCAAATACAGGGCCACAGTCTTCAGGCAGGTAAACCTCAGCACCAAGGTTAGATGAGCAGGGTCGGAAAGGCAATAATCAGCTCAGTGCTTTTGATCCCAGTAGGAAGGGGAGAATTGATACCCTAAAGATAAGAGGGACTGAAAGCAGAAGGAAGGGGTGAAGGGAGGTGGGGGAGAGGAAAAAGAAGAAAAGGAAGAGAGAAAACTAGGGGAGTGTTGGCAGAGAAAAAATAATGCTAGCTTGCCTCTAATTAGTGAGAAAAAATGGACAAAGTGAACATTTTCCCCCTTTTGAAAAAAATGAAGGCACTGCTGTTTGGAATTGGAACAGTTTACAAGACAAACTAAGTTCCACGTGAACAACACTGTGTCCCGACACCCAGTCTTGCACTGTATTGTGCATCCACTTAAGAAAAACTGGCTCCAATTAGGGATCTCCTGTCGAGCATCTTATTTATCAGCTTCCAGAACAGCTGTGAGCCATTCAGGATGGCACCAGTTTTTCCTCATTACACTCTCCTTAGAATTACAGATGTGCCCGGCTCCTCCCCAGGGAGCCCCATTCTAGTAAACACATCCGTCTGCGTTTCAGGGCGCCTCTGAAACAAACTGGCGAACACAGGCCGCCATGGTCAGTTGAAGTTGGCTTAAGGGACTTCCGGCAGCAAAGACCCCCTGTAGTCTCGTGGGAAAGGAAAGCTGGGTAATGAAAGGGACTTAGGACACGTGGAGAGAAGGAGGGAGCCAGTTAAAATAACACCCTTTCATTTTTAATCAGCTTTACCAAACAAGTCGTTTTGGGAATTGGTGACTGAGAAGCCACTGCTGGAGGTACACACTTTATTGTCACGAGTTTATTTCATCAGGGGTGGAGGAAAGAGGCTGAGGCACATTAAAGGGAAGGAGGGAATCAACATATTTTCAGGTCATGTTCATGTTTTTGCTTTGATAGTACAAACGACTGTATTTTAGAATCTGGTGAAGTGAATTTTCGGCTACTGGAGAACAGCTTAGTAGGAGATACATACTATATTTAGCAAGCAGCCTCAGAATCTTGTTCCCTCTCTTTCCCACCACTATTTTCTCTCAAGAGTAAATCATTGTATTATAGAGCACAGCCACTGTGGATAAAAGAAGTTTCTCATATTTGCACACCATACGTAGCTGGAGAAAGGGTGTGACAATCATTTACAGGATTTATTGAGAAACAGGTGCAGGGAGGCTGCCTTGTTGGAGCCAAGTTAGTTCACATCTCGCTGTTGCCACACCTTTAGGTTGTCCCCACCCAGGTTTGTCTGGGTCCTGTGACCAGCTATGACCAACGGGGTGTATCTGATACAAACATATTTATAAATACAACCAGAATGATTGATCACTTGGCGGATTCTCAGAAATCTGAGCTAAGTGATCAGTTGTTTTAAACCACTAGGTCTTGGGGTTGTTATTCTAAACAGCAAAATTTAACATAGAAAGCCAGGTAATTAAGTGGATTAGGATGTGTATTGAAATGTATCCAAAATCTGTTATTTGCCAGACCCTGTGAAAAATACTGGAAAATAAGACAAAATACATTCTTCCTCAGTTTGTTTTGGAAAACAATGTCACCAGCAGTTTCACTAGAGGGTTATAAATACATAAGGAGGAAACTAGAGTATAGATGTAAGGTACCCAACCCTGAGTTTGGAAATGTTGTGTAGGTAAAGGTGGGCAGGGGGTGCAGAACTGGGGGTTGGCTGGGTTCTAGACAGAGTGAATGACACCCACATGAAAGCGTGGAGGTGACTGACGATCTGCAGGAGGACATGAAGGAAGTTCAGAGCCAGGCCTAGAACTAGCTTTCTGTTGTTATCCATTTTATGATCTTTCACCAAACCTCACTCCAGGAACTTTGTTCTGTTTATCGAAGTCTGAAGACTTGCTTACATTTTCTTCCCGGTCTATGAAGGTAACGCTGGAGCGATAGTTGGTGACTGAAGCCAAGTGAATGCAGCTCAGTGTAGACTTGCAACTCCACTTTAGATAAGCAGTAGGTCCCAGTGTCCTTGCCTGGCCAGTGGCAGCAGCAGAGGGAGAGGTAGTGCAGAAGGGCAGGGGTGGCAGATGAAAGTTCCCCCTATGTGTGTTGGTCGCAGATCGGCGCTGGAGCAGTACTGGAATGCTGCCAACCAGTCGGCCCGGGTACTTCATGGCGCGTTGGTTTAAGGACGAAGAGCTTAAGGGAATAAAGCACCACTTTAAAGTTTTCAGGTCAAGGTGATTATATCTATAATTTAATTGGATCTGATGGTTACTCACTATAGTATCACTAGCCCCTGGCTGGTATGGCTCAGTGGATAGGCACCAGCCTGCGAACCCAAAGGTCGCTGGTTTGACTCCCAGCCAGGGCACATAACCAGGTTGCAAGCCAGGTCTCCAGCCAGATCCGTGGCTGGAGGCAGGTGAAAGGCAACTATACACTGATGTTTCTCTCCCTCTCTGCCTCTTTCCCTTCCCCTCTCTCTAAAGATAATAAATAAAAATAAAATCTTAAAAAAATCACCAGCTTGATGGGCCAAACATAGTCTATTAATAAATTTCTAGAGCAGGGACAGGCTAATAATGAAATTATCTCACAGCGGTGTCCAGTTTTAGAAACCTCAGCTTTGCACCACCATTTGTTAACCGGTATAATTCGTGGCCTTTTTCTTTTTTAAAGAAGTTTTATTTTTCCGTTACGGTTTATATTCTCATTACTTTGTATTCATGTCAGGCGTGCAGCCTCGTGGTTAGAGAAACATGGTGACCTCCGCTCAGTATTTCGAGTGTCCACCTGGTACCATTCATGGTTATTTAATTTGTGTCTTCAATTTCTAGGTTTCTGTTGTACATTTTCCCCACATTCTTATATATTTGCAAATGGTTCCACTAGGGAAAGTGTACTCATTGGGACAGTTGACACTGACATCCCTTTAAACAAAACATGTAGTTATTAAAAATGATGACCGACACTTGTTAAAAGCTGGGTTCTTTTCCAACTTCCTAATACCCTACATGCAATTAAATTGAAGTTCTATGTATCTCCCTAGTTTTAGAGGAAGAAATCCCTCTACTACATGGTGAAAATCATAAGATTATTCATTATACTTCCATAATTTTTGTGTACAACTCAGGGCAGCTCTGTGTGGTGGGCACTGTACCATTCGATACACCTGTTTTTCTTATGAGAAGATGAAAATCGAGGAGAGAGCCTAATAGGGTTACATAGCCGGGAGAAGTAAGAGAGAATCAGAATGGAAATCTAGCTATGGTCCCTTGGACAAATGCCCTTACCTCCCTGTGACATGAGAGTGGCATTTTATGGGGAATTAAACACAAGGAGGAAAACCCAACTGTTCATGCACTTGTCCTCCACCCCCACATCTTCCTGTCCTGCTGTCCCTTGGAAGTGTCTCTAGTGTCTGCAAAGCCTTCAGCATCATGCAGGCTCTTAGGAGTGAGCTAGTGTGGGGAAGGAAATCGGCCATAAAGGCTGGATTCCACCTGCTGAGGACTGTCGCCTTCAGAAAATAATCAAGGAGACGGATTTTTTTGTTTTTTATTCATGGATATCATGACTCTATCTGTTCATCTATCTATATCTGTCTATGTATTTGTAAGTTTCAAATCCTAGAGATGAAGTTTTTTATTTTTTAAATTAAATTTATTTGGGTGACATTGGTTAATAAATTTATGCAGGTTTCAAGGATACATTTCTATAACATGTCATCTACATATTGCATTGCATATTTACCACCCAAGGTCAGAGCTCCTCTTGTCACCATATATTTGACCTCTTTTAACCTGTTTCTACTTCATCGCATCCTCTTTTCCCTGTGTGTCCATGGTGTGTGTTTGTCTTCTCTGTTCATTTATTGCTCTCAGTTTTGTATTTCACATCTGAATGAAATCATATGGTTCGTGACTTTTTTGGTCTGACTTACTTTGTTTTGCATGATATTCTCAAGGGCCATCTATGTTGTTGCAAATGGAAGTATTTAATCTTTTTATGTCTGAATAGTATTCCATTGTATGTGTGTACAGTGTCTTTATTCAGTCCTCTACAGAGGGGCACTCTGGCTGTTTCTTGTTTTTATGCTTTGGCCACAGTGAGGAATGCTGCAATGAACATAGGGGTTAGGGGTGCATATATCTTTACAAATAAATGTTGTCAGTTATTTTGACCATGCCCAGAAGAGGGGTTGCTGTGCAATATGGTAACTGTCTTCTGAATTTTTTGAGGATCCTCCATACTGTTTTCCATTGTGGCCGTACCAGTCTTCATTCCCACAGGCAGTGAATGAGTGTCCCCTTTTCAAGGAGATGGAATTTAATGAGCTGACATAACCTGTCGCTTCCTACCTCCCATTCAGCCTTTATTTTATGCCAATTATCAGAAATATATAATTATTAGTAACTGTTGTTTATTTTAGATAAAAACTTAAGAACTTTTGAATTTTATTCATACATGGGTACTTTAAGGGCAGGGGTGTGACTTTGCCCCCCTTTTCCAGTGGCCATTTGGAGATATTTGGTGGTGTTTCTGGATGTCACAACTGTGTGTGGGTGGCAGTATTCTATGGACCTGTACTGAGTAGAGGATACAGAGGCTGCTACACATCCTACAGTAAAGTACTCAGGCTGTCCCTCATAACAAAGCATTATTCAGCCCCCAATGTCAAGAGTACTAAGGTTTGGTCTCATCGCTTCTCTGCCTTTTGGCTAAGATCAAGTGTAAGAGTACTAAGGTTTGGAAACCATTTTTTAGAGATAATTCTTTTAAGGTAGCACTTATTATACTATCTAATTACAAAGGTATACATATTCATTGTGGAACATTTGATGAAAAACAAATAGTAAGAAACCAAGGCAGGAAATGAAAATCACTCATAATCCCTCACCCAGAGATAACCTCTGTTAATTTTTCTCTATTTTGCTCATCTGCATTATGCCTAATTACACTTTTTATAATAGGGATTGTTGCTTGCCGATTTAATACCATATTTTTGTAACTTGCTGCTTTGCTAATCTTTAACGTCATTCGGTATCATAAGTAGTAGTTTCAGCAAAAATCATTTGGAGTATGGTATTCTGATTGATGCATTTATACAGATAAGTAAGCCCATTTACCTTTTTGTTTATTTGCAAATAAATGATATCGCAAGGAAGGCTCATAAGGTTACAGCCTTACAGCATCAAAGATACTTTCCTTAGTGTAAAACCCAATGGTTAAAGTATGTGCTGTTTTTTAAAATTCATTCATGATTTCAGTATTCACACTGTGCTAAAAAAAAAAATACTTATCAAGGTTTCCTTCCACAATCAGCATACCCCTTGTCAACCTGGATAAGTAGTGTCTTAAAATAAAAATCACTATTAAAATTTAACTCTTGCCTGTTAAATAACAAAGCATACCCACAAAATATGTTTAGGAATACCCCCCCTCCCCACACTGGTGGAGATTATTCAATAGCATTTCAAAGGTAGCATCCCTTAGTCCCCAGAGGACATCTCTTAAAGAACTTATTGATTTACATCATCAAAAACTAAGTATTCAAGAAGCAGTCTGAGACCCTGGCTAAAAGCAAAGCATGTGGGCTTCCCAAGAGTCCCATCTGTGAAAGGATCATTGATTTGTGACCTTTTGGGATGTTTCATCTCTCTTTCCCTTTTATAAAATTCTCCTCATTTTTTTTCCTTAAAGATTTTATTCATTAATTTTAGAGAGAGGGGACAGGAGGGAGGAAGACAGGGAGAGAAACATCAATGTTTGGTTGCCTTTTGAGTGCCTCCAGCTGGGTACCTGGCTGGAGACCTGGCTTGCAACCCAGGTACGTGCCCTGACTGGGAATTGAACTGGTAACCCTTGGGTTTGCAGGTTGGTGCTCAACCCACTGAGCCACACCAGCCAGGTCCTAATGTTCTATTATGTGTGTGGATAACATGAGGAGGAAGAGAGTGAAATGGAGTGATAAATGGCACAATTTCCCTGGCTTTGGGTTGGTACAGTCCATATAAGTTTGCATAGTTTGAAGTTTTCACACAAACAGAAGTCACTGTATCCAGGCAGATATCCTCTTGTCATCAGCACAGGTACTTTGTTTCTTCTGGATTTTATTAGAACTTTCCAAATAAGCAAGGGAAACCTTCCTGGAGGCAGTTAATTAAATAGCCCCCATGTTCATTCACGTAACGATCTTCATCTCTAAAGTGTTAGACAGTCCCCAAATTGGAAAAGAATTTATTTATAAGATCTTAATGATCCAAGTCTAGCTTTTCAAAAGTTTCTTTAAAGTCTCTTCTAAATTTGCTTTGACAATTTTGGGGGAGCTAGATAAATATCTACTTTGCACATGTTAAATTTCCTATTTTCGGTATCTCAGCCTAAGGAAGATCTCAGATTGATATTAACTCAAGTCTGTAAAAATGTCACTTTCTAAATACATGTCAGAACAGTAATGGAGAAGAAAATTGATCCTTTCTATTCATTTGAAAATATTTTTTTCTTGTACTGGTGTATAATGTGCATACTTATCATCTGTTGATGGAAACAAGCAACCTCCGGGACCCCAGTGACTTGTGGCACAAGCATGTGTTTTACTATTCAGGAACCTCCGTGTCTCCTGATGCTGTGCTAAGCTTGGCTCCAGGCTGCACATTGCGGTTAGATCTGTTCGACCTGTTTGCTTATGCGCCTTGGATCTGCACCTACCTGCTGCGTGTCCTCCTCAGGACAGGTGCAAAGTGCAAGAGCTCAAGCCAAGCACACAGATCACTGAGCGTCTCTGTCATGTTATGTCTCCTAAGGGTCTTTCACCCTGAGTGGCCACGAGACAAGACTCAGGTTAATGGAAAATAGCCTTTGCTTGTCTGGGGATGGGACGTGCTTCAGAGGCATAGCAAGTTCTAATTACTTCCCAAGGTCATGTAGAAATAAATTCCAGTTCTAAGATTCACACTTGCACTGCATTATGCTTTCTTGATTTGGCTTAGAGGAGTTTTTGTTAAAAAAATTACAGTGATCCTTTCATGTGCCTGTTCTTGTGTCACTATTAAATAATGAAATCCCGAAGGCAGAAACTTTTTTGTTTTATCTCAGAGCCCACCTCAAGCACAGCATTTATAGAGGGAATCTATGAATTAGGTGCTAGTGAAATAATAGTTTAATAACTAGATTTAATAATTTAAATCTAGTAACACACTGAAAACCCAGTCAAATGGCCATCTGCCTTCAATCTATAATGAAAACTCAGAGCCATGATTTTATAACCACAATTCCCTAAATTATTTTAATCTCCTTTATCCTGTAACAGTTTGGGTCTAATCACTTGCAAGAGAAACTGGTGCGAAAGGGAAGAGACTATTTAGTAAAATGACTTCTCGGGACATGAGCTATACCCCTGTCCCAAGATTGGTATCCCTCGTAAGTGTTAGGTTCTGGGTACACAGCTCTGAATACAAGAGGAAAATGGAAAATGGTCCTGTTTTTTTCTCCTGTTTTTCAAAGAATTCATTAACCGTATTTGGAACAGAAAGACATAATGTTATTGTTACATTTTAAGGCTTAAATGTGCAACATGAATATCGCACAAACATGTAGAAACATACACAACTATCTGCACTTATCTCAGGGTGCTAACATGAGTGGAAGCTCTTTGAGAAGAAGTACCAAATGGGGAAATAGATAATAATCTTTTTCTGCCTCCTAAGATGTATTTGTCCTCATGGGTGTCAGAATTTGGGGTTGAGGGATGCAGGTCTCTGCTATGTCACACTTAGATCACCCAATACCACCAAAACCATCCAGTCTTGTGAATATCAGCGTTAGTTGCAGGGATTCAAAGACAGTCTTTATTTCTGCATCATGAAAGTTACGGCTTCTGGATGCTGACCTTGGTTGGAATCCTAGCTCCACCACACTTTGTGTGCTTTCAAAGATCACCAAGTTACATTCTCTGAATCTCAGTTTTCTGTAATCTTTAAAATCATCGCAATGGGCTGTTGTGGAGATTTACAGAGATACCTGAAGCACCTAGTTGGATGTGTGGCAGCAAGCCATGCGCCCGATAAATGGTGTTTTCCAAAATGGCCATAGAGTAGCAATAAAAGGAACTTTCAAGATCAATCAAATTGCACTTGTAGTGTTAGCATGAAAGCTAAGGTTGAAGTAGGACACAGAACCATGTCTGTCTGGGCCTATTTACTGCTGATAAACACATTAGTGATGCAGGGCTCATAATTTAACCCACCCTTGTAAACAGAGCATTAGTACCAGAATGAATGTTCTAGGCTATGTCGTGTAGCAGGAAATGCTGGGCTTTGGAGTCAGAAATGCAGCCTTTACTAGGGGGGTGCCTCAGACAAATTACTTAACTTTTCTGAACCTTGATTGCCTAACTGATAATTATAGTACACTTACTTGAAAAATAACATGTTCCAGGTACTGTATTAAACCTGTCAACATATTCATTCATTCATTTATTTATCGCACATCTACTGAGTGGTAGCTGCTGGGGGAGACCCTGGGTATAGAGAAGTCAATGAATGATATTAGCACCATCCAAGTTTCATTCAAGTAGGGAAGACATGACTTCCCCCTGGGTAGTGCCTTCTCATTTAAAATTATATATTGGTAGCAAGTAGGCCACACAGATACTGAGAGAGACCAAACAAACAAACAATAAAGTGAGGAAGGAGCTAAAATAGAGATAAAAGAGGGATGCTTTCAAGGGAGGCTTTAAGTTGACCTTGATAAATGAGGTGCAACTAGGTGAAGAACACTCTGGACATAGAGGGCAGCATGTTTGAAGGCTAGAAGACAGCTCTAATATTCCTCAGGTAAACCTTAAAGTGTGGGTGATATTAAATATGAAAAAAACCCTTCTAATGCTGTGATTCCATGAAAGCATTTGGATTCCTAAAGGCATGAGTGGAACCCAAAGTCCATTTCTTAATGCTGGAACTATTTCATTAACCTTTCTGAGACTTTGTTTCCTCATTTTGATTCTCAGCAAATATCAGTTTTCTTTCCTTGTCCAATCCAACCGTGTTGAAATAAATAGGTGATAGTTTGTAAGTAAAAGAGGTGATGAAACCAAAATCATGGAAAACCACTCATTCTGTTCAGTACGCATAATCACCCGGAAATGTTAGATATGTGTGTAACTTTAAATTTTGCTCATGTTTCCCACAATAGAAAACAAGCAGGTTGTAGTCTACCCATGGATGAGATTAACTAGATGCATGTTAATCTTACAAATTTTACATTAAAGTATAATTTCAGGTATACCACATAGTGATTCAACATTTATGTACCTTGTACTGTGAGCTCATTACATAAATAAGTTCAATCTTATTTATTTTCCTGGGAATACAGGATGGCTCTATTCCTACGCCTCTCTTGCAGTTAACCTGGGGCCGCATGATTCGGTTCTGACCAATGAAACGGGGGCAGAGCACTGCATTCCATGGAGAGGCTTGGCTCATCCTCAGGATCCTTCAAGCTATTCCTTCCCATCAGATGGCAACCGTGGGAACCGTGTGTAATAGATGGTCCTCAGGAAGAGCCCAGGGCCCTGAGTCACCTTTGGAGAAAAGCCCCTGGGAGAGCTTCACCCTCTCGTGGGCTACAAATAAACTTGAACCGCCAGATTAACTGGGGGACTGCTTATTATAACAGCTAACATCCCATGTCCTGACTGGTGCACTAATCCCTACACATGTCAGAGGCCATGAGGGCTAAAAACACTTTGACAAAAATGTTTGATTTGTAAGGACATCATCAACTCTTTTTAATAATCTGTCTTTTTTAAATGTAGTTTTATTGTTGTTATATTACATTCATCTAATTTTCCCCCTTCATCTCTCCCTCCCCCACATATCTCCCCTTTTCTAAATGAAAAATCCATCATTGAGATCATCTTAAAATGAGTAAGTTGGATGGCATTTGAGAGACAAAAGCATACATAATCGATTAGGTAGGGGTTTAACAAGGACATGGTAATTCAAACTCGAAGACATTTTCTTTTTCATTTTTGTAAATAAAGGGAAATGGCTAAAGTACCTGCCCGCCTAAAATCTGGACAAGGGGAGCCCCTATTGAAGGCAGGGCAAGCTCCCTGGCATTATATGCATTTTGCTCAAATGAATGAAAACACCCATGCGCAGAGAGACACACAAACCTTCTAAGTATATGACATTTTCATTGTCCTTAGAGCCAGCCCTCTTCTGGAAATGTATTAGAAGGCCCGAGTCGAGGTAAATGTTTATTTTCCATGCAAGCTGAGCCCTGTTGTGGAAGGCCATTGGTGCAGGTTGACGTGGTCGGGGCCTGGCCAAGCAGCATGTGTGGACACAGCAAAGGAGGCGGCATCAGAAGTTCATTCTGCTTGTTGTCATCTGCATCCCATAGGTGAGGCATCAGTTTCCCCAGGGGTGGGGCGGAAACCATAATGCTTTTCTTCAGGATACTTTTGAGCACTAATAACCAGCCTGACATCTCCCTGTCTTTTTAACGCTCCCGTACTGCTTGCTGTGCTTTGAGAGGAAATTACACAGTTGTGCAGATTTATCTTTTTATCCTCAGATGTATCCTAAGGGCTCGTCAACAGTCCTTCATGTGTCTCTCATCAGCTACCTCTCCTGTGTTCAAGCATCGATCCTACACTTGAGTCACTCCCTTTCAACTGTTCTGGTACTCGCAGCCGTGCCCCAGCCTCGTCCTTCTGGGGAATGGAGGCCACGGGGCAGAGACCTGCATGCTGCACTTTTATTTCTGTCCCCACTCAGCCCTCAGAGAAGAAGCCCTGTCCCTCTGGGCAGAGGCTAATCGCTTTTCCGTGCTCTTGAGCTCCTCCTTTGTACCTGTTAACATGAGCTTGTTTGGCTGAGGATCCTCTCCCGCCATTTAAATTTTCTTTCCCATTTATCTCTCTTCCACCATTATCAGTGTGCTGGTGTCCATTTCTCCTCTAGTGAGGGGGAAAGTAGGATCAGAAAGAATATTTTCCCTCTTTAAAAAAATCATTCCAGTGTTTCGCCTTTCTGTGGTTAGCAAGCTCCTGCTACGAACAGCCTTCTCAACTTCACTGCCGATTTTTCTTGGAGCTGTGCGGTAAAACGTTTTCTCCCTTGGCCATTCTGCTAGAACTGCTCTGAAACACCAGCTTCTGCTTGACGGTTTCTTGTGCCTCGATTCAGGGTCTTTTGTTTGACTTTGCAGTAGCTTTGGGTAAGTCCCTTCTTGAAGTGACCAATTCCATTGGCACCTCTGATACGGTGTTCCCTTGTTTTCCCTCCTACATTTCTGGTTTTTTTTTTTTTTTTTTTGGTATGCAAAGTAATTTATGACACACTTTTCTGCCAACACTCCTATCAGTCATTCTCTATTAATTCCCGCATTCTCCGTTTTGACTGTGCTCCATTTGAACTATTTTGCTTACCTTCACCACAGCGCACATGCAGATATTTCTTAAGTCTGTGCCTCCAAGTTAACTTCCCCACTCCCAGGCTCGGTCATATGCACCACATCTACACCTGAGTGTCCAGCAGCTACCCGCCCTTGACAAGTTCAACCTCAGTCTCCACTTCTCTCCCTCTTAGAGCTACTTCTTTTTCAGCCTGGGTTCACAGCGTGACTTGGACACTTTCTTAGTTGGTTGCTTTTTAAAAACTTACCTAAGAGTCTTAAATTTTAGTCAATAAAATCATACTGAGAATGCTATCACAGGAAAACTATGGTTTAGTGCATATAGGTTATGTTCTATGTGCTGAGCTCCATCTGGATGTTGTACATGAATTGTTATGTATGAAAGGAAAGTAGAGTGTGTAAGCAGTTCTTGCTCCGACAACCAGGGATCTGGAATTTGAAGCTGGCTTTTGATTTTGATTCCATTTTCACTGGGACTTTCAGCTGTGTCTCTGCCTCTCACCTGTTTTCTATGGAGGGAGATTCTGTATTCTTGGAGTGTTGGGTGGTTCCACTCTCCCTCTACCCTAAGCAAGTCCTTAAACCTATGGGGGAATCCTACATGTTAAACCTGTAATCTGCAGTTGAAACATGTGAATTCTCTTTTTTTTTTAAAGATTTTATTTATTATTTCCAGAGAGAGGGGAAGAGAGGGGGAGGCAGAGAGGGGGAGTGACATCAATGTATGGTTGCCTTTCACCTGCCTCCAGCCACGGACCTGGCTGAGACCCGGTTTGCAACCTGGTTATGTGCCCTGGCCGGGGAATCGAACCAGTGACCTTTGGGTTCGCAGGCTGGCACCTTATCCACTGTGCCACCAGCCAGGGCTGAGACATGTGAATTCTTAATGTTAATCATTAACATGTAAATAATTATCCCAAACTCAAGGATGTGTGAGTAACTGCTATTCAGTTCTCCAACCACAGCCAGTCACCTGATGGAATCAAAGGAAAACATGTGATTCTGCTCTGGAATGATGCTGTTAAACAATTCCAACTCACCCTGTAGATAGAACTGTGAACTTTTATGCACATAGGAAAAACTTACACATGGATAAAAATCTATCATTAGTATTTGCCTTCCAAGAGGAATTCTCCTACCAGCAATTTGCAAGTAAATCTCCTATGATTTATGGAATAACTTGGATTTCTTACTATGTTGCAAGACCTCATCACTTACACTTAATGAGCTCAGTAGCGTGGGCTCAGTGGGTCCATAAGTCGTGGCACTTAACCTCTTGATTTATTTTCATATTCATTTGTTTAACTTGCAATATAAGCCAAATTGCTGACACAATATCCCCCCCCCCCATTTAATAAATGCAACTGCACAAGTGCAGATAAAACATCAAACATTACTTGAAGGAATAACAGGTCAGCTGAAGCCATCTATTAACCCCATGTGAATTGTCAGACCCAGGCCTACAATTTCCGTATCTTAGAAGATCTTGGAGGATCTAGGGATCCAAGCTTCTTAAAATAAAGGAAGCAACCAGCATCGTTTGTTACATATCCACCTGTAATAAAAAGTCATTAACTCCGGTTTATTTTCTTAGCACAGCTTGCTTCATCAGACATTCATAAAGTCTAAAGATTATTTAGAAGATTTTCTGCTTGGAATTAATGGATTTTTTTCCCCAGGAGTCCATGGATGAAGCACTTATCTTATGTGTTGATTGGGGGAGATTGAATCTTTATTCATTTAAAAAAAAGTCTGTAGACTTGAAGAATAGTAACTAGAAAGAAGGGATATGGTAATAATCTATACATTGTAGAAAAATATTTTCATTTATTTCATAGCCGGGTGGTTTCCAGAGTAAGCTTGTGTTTTGTCTAAATAGGTGATAGCAGGTATGACATGTTTCACATCATTGGCTTTCCGGTCATAATTCAGCTTCACAGTCTGTCATATGTGATCACTAAAGTATGTATCCTCTTTAGAGGAACAGCTTAGCTTTCACAAGCTGCTGTGGATGATATAAGAAATCTAATGAGGAATTTTAAAAAGGAATTTGAAAATGATGCACATAACACATTTTTCTTTAGTAAACATTGTTTTCATTATTTCATTTTTTGCATTTCCTTTCATTTCCTTTACCAATTTGTGATTTCATCCCTAATGATGTTGGGCCAGGCATCGGAGAGAAGGTGCTCTGGGGACTTGGTTTAACATAGGCTGTCACAAAGCAAATAGAAGGCATTGCGGTCAGAGTGGAGAGGGCAGGCAGAATCCTGGGACATGAGACACCTTCCCATCTTACAACACAGTCTCTCAATTCAAACATAAGTACTTATTTAAAAAGTTGGGATTGCAACACCATTTTAATTTAAAACATTGGACTGCAACACGGTGGGTGTATTTTTTTGTATGTTTTATGTGTTGCCTTCACTATTGGTTTTGGTCATGCAGCTAATCATACCCAAATGATAAGAAAGCCCAAACATTGCATGAGCCATCTTCTCATTTTCACTTTCAGCAAACACACGCCGTCTTACACGATGCCGCTCTCCAACATTTAATAAGCCCCTGGTATGTTCATGCATGATGTTTGATTGCATATATTTGAGTAAACTCTGAGTTTCTCTATAGAGTAGGGCAAGGCTCAGAAAGGCTCGCGAGCAGCCAGCTGGCAGCGAGCCAGCATTTGAATTTAGCCATTATGGCTTCAGAGCAGGTATTCTTATTTACTGTACCATCGTCTGCTATGTATCAACAACGTGGAAAGCAATATATGGCAAATCTATTACCCCTCCTCTCAGTTTGGACTTGAATCATTTTTTTCTTTTATATCATTATACCTTTTTCTCCTGGCCCCTATCCTCACAGCTATGCCATTAAAGAACCATTTCTTGGGATGAGTGATGTATGTTCCAAAGCACAGTGGGAAAAATGTTTGTTTTCTGATGGGATCACTGACCTATATTTTCCTTCTCATACAACTTTTTCTGGCGTTCTGATGCTTATACAAAGGGAAAATTCTTCTATTTTGCTCATGAATACTTGCTTGTCTGTTTTTCTCTGTTTATGTGTTTGAGTGGCCCAATATATAGAAACTCTCTTCTCCGATGCACTTCAGTACAGATTGAGTTACAAGATGAAGGAATAAGATGGGACAAAAATATCATCTGTGTTAATACAAGCCTGATATTAGAGAATATAGCTAATATCTCTAAGAAGAATGCCCTTTAAATAGTGAAACTGAAAATTAAACAGACTTATCACCCAACCCCATATACCACTGGTCTGAGGCAAAGCCTGTCTCCATGATGTATGTCACAGTGCCATACCTGACTTTTACAGGCTGCTGGAGGCCAGAAGGAAACAAAGAAAGAGCAAGGAGATCAATTACACACAAGTAATTTATCTTTCTAAATCCCCAAATCAACTGTGTCCTCCTTCTGCACCAGAGAGGGGCCCAGTGGAGGACAGGAGAGAGGCCAGAGGAGGTCTCCACGAAAGGAACCAGACTCCAGACGGGGGAGGGACACCCTGCGTAGGGGCTGAGATGCTCACGCACTGTTAAACTAGGATAACGTTTACATTGTGAGATGGGGCAAATAAAGCATGTGGCTGTCATACACACACACACGATGTAAAATTAGAGCAAAGGCAAGTGCATACAAAATAGTTATTTTTTAAAGTGGAAAATGAATTTAAAAAAAATCCAGAGTTCTTCCCGTTGAGATGGAGAAAACAGAAAATATACAATTTTTACTATTTGTCCTATTTTTTATAAGTGTTTTCTGAAATTGTGTATCTGGTTAAAACATCTGAGGTCAGGACAGCATTGAAAAGAATTTTGTGGATGCTGTGGTTAAATATTTGGAAGATGATAGGATTCTAATTTGTCCTGAAGTGCTTAGCAGAGTACACATTTTAAGAGGAAAGCACATCGTACCAAATGTGTCTGTTTCTTTGTCAGTTACTTACAATCCCGCAAAAGAACTGTTGAAATCACAGAAAAAGGGATTGGTCCCCTTCTTTTGTTGTAGGAGAAAGTTAACAGGTCATGAGAAATTGAGATTTGGCAGCCAGTGTGATCGGATTTCCAGTCAGTCTTGAAACTGAAATGAAACACTTCCGTCTGACCTCAAATAGAAAATAGAAATGACCCATTAAGGGGGTGGATGTAATACAATAACAATAAAATTAAAAAAAAAAAAAAAAAAGAAATGACCCATTGGTCATGTGGTCAGCACTACTGAGCTCAAGATGCCGTGGAATAAAAATTTTCTTTTTCTGTTTTATTTTACTCTTTTTCTTTCTTTTCTCTCCTGCATCCCCAAATTTTCCCACCTGCTTTTGGTCCAGAGCAGCAACTTAGTGGGAACAGGGCTGTGTGGGGAAAAGAGTTTTGGGATTGAATGTCTTTGAATATTACTATCAAATTACTATTTGATAGTAATTTGATAGTAACATAGTAATATAAATATTACTATGAAAATTACTATCATTTTTTAGTCCTACACCTACAAAAAAAGCTTCAGATTCCCGTGTAAGCTGATAACCCTACCTTGCTCTTCTGTGAGGGATTTTTTAATCTATAGTTTGGCTACTCGGGAAGGACAGGCAATACCTCTTGTCATGCAATATGTCTTCAACAAGTGGCACCATGCATGACACATAATACAAGCTCAATTATTTTCAATTGAATTATATCAAATTGAATGATGAGGATTCACTAGGAAAAACTATATAGAACCTGGATCATATGATTGTGTCCTAAGAGTTACAAGAAAATGACGGAGGTGTTTCAAGGAGCAGAGCAGTGTGTCACACCTTTATTTGTGCTTTCTCAAATCCGAGCAGACGGGGGGCGGCTTTTCCTTAGAGCAGTTTCAGGCAACCCTCCACTGCTCAGGGAAGGTGAGAGTTTAGCTCACTGACCGGACGCTCAGTTTTTGTCCCAATTGATGTATGATAATAGTAACCCTTTTCATTTATGAAATTCTTTTTTAAATATATATTTTTTTACTTTTTAGAGAGAGGTGGAGGGAGGAAGAAAGAGAGGTAGAGAAACATCAATCTGTTGCCTCTCACATGCCCCCAACTGGGGACCTGGCCCACAACTCAGGCATGTGCTCTGACCAGGAATCGAACTGGTGACTTTTTGGTTCACAGGCCGACACTCAATCCACTGAACCACACCAGCCAGGGCTGAAATTCTTTAAAAAAAATACATTTTTTTTTTAACACAAAAACCTTGTTGTATAGAGAACTCATGTTGTCTTTCAATAAACCATAGAAGTGTGCTATGATAGATACAAGCTCAGATTTTGAAACTATTACAGGTGAAGTTCAAATCTAAGTCTAACCTCCCATGTGACCTCAAAAAAATTATTTATCCTCTGTGAGCCTAATTATCCTTATTTTATAGACCAGGCTACAAATCATACCTATGCCGTATCATTGTTGTGAAAACGAGATAAAACAATTGAACAAATACTCCTTGTAGAGGTAAATAAAAAGGGTTAGTCAATTGGGGGTATTTTCTTTCTTTCTTTTTTTAATAAAGGTTTTTATTTTATTTTTTAAAAGATTTTATTTCATCATTTTTAGAAAGAGAGGAAGGGGGAGAGGCAGATAGGGAGAGAGACATCAATGTATGGTTGCATTTCACCTGCCTCCAGCCACAGACCTGACTGGAGACCTGGTTTGCAACCTGGTTATGTGCCCTGGCTGGGGAATCGAAACTTCGACCTTTGGGTTTGCAGGCCGGCGCCTTAACCACTGTGCTACCAGCCAGGGCTGGGGTATTATTTTCATAAGCAAATACCTATTGTGTCCCAGGCACAATAGATTAGGCAGGTAATATCATTTGTTACCAAAGTGGGAAATCGAAGCTGACCAGATATTATTCGTTCCAGGTCACAAGGCTATTTAGTGTGCAATAAAGCTTTATATTCCAGAGCTTTGGAATTCATACAAAAACTCGCCCAGTTTTTAAGATGAATACAATGAAAATAGAACAGCAGTTTGATACTGTAATTTGAGATCAATGAACTTTCGCTCTCTCTCTCCTTACCCGCCCCTCCTGTTTCAACTTGGAAGGGTTGACGACTGTGTGCCCCGGGCCAAGGTTGGTGATGACGCTGGCCAGGAGGAAGCAGGGCAGGTGGGAGAGCCTCACAGACCCGCCCTCCCTTCCTTGTGGGGTCCGTGTGAATGGCCTGGGGCCCGGGACAACCGAAGCAAAAGTCCAGTTGTCCAGAGCCTAGCTGCATTCAGTGCATCAAGCCTGCAGGGTTGAAATTCACAGTACCCTTTTATAGATGAGTAAACCCGCCATGCGTGTGCGACTGACTTGCTCAAGACCTCAGAGCTGTAGAGTCAGTCAGTGCAGTTGTTCCTGGGCAGTGTCCTGTGTTTCTAATGCGCTTTGTGTAAATGGACTTTTTGTGTTACATAGAATTGCACAATTAGTTTAGCCGGGATGTGGATATGCCGTAACAATGTTACCTGGTAAACTTTGAATTTTCCCAAGGGTATCTGGTAAAGTTTCAAATGTTTTTTGGGTTTGAGGCCTCCCAATTGTGAATGCTGTGGTAGAACAGGCATTTCAACACTAGGTAAGTTCCAGATGAGATTCTGGTGCAATGTGCCTGTAATTAGCCAAGTATTAGAATGCCTTGACTTACATGAGTGATTGATTATCAGTCATCAACATGTGACTATTATGTTAGACCAGTAGTGATTTGGCGTAGTTCTCAGGCCTCTTATGTTAACTAGTACATTTCTGGTGTCTGGTAACATCCATTACACTGTTTCTTTTAGCTGCTTTTTTTGGGAGTGGGCTAATAATTGTGGTATTTGTACTGCATGAGTTACAGAAATGATCTTTCATTTAATATCCAGGATATCAATTATTAATAAAACTACACATGCTACATGTTCTGATGCTGGATCCAATAATCTCACAATATATTTGAACACCAATAATGGGAAAAGGACACACACATCTGTAACTACTTAGAAAGCCTGAGTTTTATCCCACTGATGGGCAGGCTGGAAATGCGGCTTGATACAGCCTTTTTACCTTTACATTTTGTTTTCTCAATTGTATAAATGGGGAGAATGTCAGATCTTTGTCAGAGGGTTTCCCTCTTAAATGCTCTGAATGAATGCCGTTATATTTAAGTTCAATGCTTTCTCTAGATCACACAGGAGAGAAAACCCATGAAGACGAGAATAGCTGATCGACAGGGAAAAAGCTCAGAAACCGTGAGGCCAAGTTTACCTTAGAAGCCCTTTGGCTTCTTTGGTCTTTCAGGCAGGACACAGTTTTGAAGTTCAAGGGCAGAGTCCTTGTGTTAAAAGGTGAATATTTCAGAGTTAAAACCCCGCACTCTTTCATGTTTTTTTAAAAAATGGCTCTGAAAAGCTCCAAAGGCCCAGAAAAGAGAATGAAAGGGTACTTTCCTCTTTCTCATTTCTTGTTTTGCTTTTCTTTGTTAACGAGGAGGTGTAGGTTAGGACTGGAAAACTGAGCAGCCTCTTGTTCAGGGGGCAGGTGCCCTGTGAGGTGAGAACATGTGCCAGGTGCCAGGTATGGCTGGACCAGGCAGTGCTGGAGGCAGGACATCTGGTCACTCATACTCCGGGAACAGGGCCAGAGAAACGTGGCTGAGCAGAAGTGAAAGGCAGAAAGGGTACACAATCACTCTTCGGACAGATTCTGCTGCTTCGGAAGTCATCGGGAAGTACTTGTGAGAGATGAAATTCTGACTTCTTGCTCCAAGACTGCAATTGAAGCCAAAAGAAAAGAAAAATCTAGGAACAGAAGTTGAACTTTCAGACACAGTTTTTAGAAAGAAACATCTAAGGACGCAGAGATGACTATTTGGTATTCTCTCCCTGTCTGGCAAAATTATCCCTCAGGTAATGAGTGCTTGGTTCTGTGACCAAAGGGGAAATAGAAGGCGAATACAGAGGAAAAGCTATTACAGATGGAAGTGTCAGGTTGAGTGGGAGGAGACGTTTGGTGGATGGAGATGAGGAATAAAATCTGGCTCAAAATGTCTTGTGTAATTAAAGTAAGTAAAACAGACTAATGCAAAAGGGCGTTTGTAACGTATTTCTGAATGTAAAAAGTGCATGGATGCATCTTTTATTTGTACAGCCATATACGTACACATACTTACGGACACATGCACATATTAAATTCCTTCAATTCTTACAGCTGGGGAGAGAGGATAGGAGTGAGTCAAGGAGAAAACTTTCCTGGTTAATAAAGTTAGGTTGGTTTCAAGTGTACATTTCTATTAATACATGACGTGCATGCGGCAGCATGTGCCTACCACCCAAAATGAAATCCATCACCATAGAATTGACCCCCTTGATTCTTCTTTTTTTTAAAGGAAGCATTTTTTAATTTTATTTTTAAAAAGATTTTACTATTTTTAGAGAGAAGGGAAGGGAGAGAGGCAGAGAGGGAGAGAAACATCAATGTATGGTTACCTTTCACCTGCCTCCAGACCTGGCTGGAGACCTGGCTTGCAACCTGGTTATGTGCCCTGGCTGGGAATCAAACCATCGACCTTTGGGTTTGCTGGCTGGCACCTTATCTACTGTGCCACCAGCCAGGGGGACCTCCTTTATTCTTTATTACCCCCTACTCACCTTCCTCTGGTAACCACCACACAGTTACTTGTGTTTACGAGTTTTGGTTTGCTTGTTCATTTGTTGCTTTCTTATGTTATTTTGTGTTCTTTAAATTTTTTCAAGGTTTAGATGCCAAGTTTTCTGTTATTAAGTACAAAACGTGTATTTAAGACACTGGGACATATTTAAAAAGAAGTAAAGTTTGTTCTCTTTAGTCCAACATGGAGAACAACCTCTCATCAGCATCTTTCCTAAAGTGTAAACTCAAAGGGCGCAGGGACTGTAAGAATTCGGAGTTCTGGTATCTATCCCTTAGCCCGTCTCAGACATTTGCTGACTATCATCATGAAGAATGAGCAAATGAGCGGAAGTAACAGAATAGCTGAGTGTGCTGAGTGTAGGCTTACCACCTGACCCTCCAATGCCTTCCTCTTTCAGGGTCACAGTGTATTCTGTGGGGACCCTGACTCAGCAGGGGGTAGTCATCCTTCTGCCCATAGATGGCCTTTGACAGTTGGGGACCCAGAGGAAAACTGAGGGGTTTTTGTGAGCAGCCAGTGTGGGGCTCTGGTGTGCAAAATAGATCTTGTTAACTATATCAGTCTCGTTAATAAATTGGGTAAATCATAGATATTATTATGATAGATTTTATACCTAGAGTTGAGAAGGAAGGGGTATGGAGTGATGAAATAGGAGTAATCCTGCCAGGAAAAAGTAGAGCTAATTTGTATTAAGTGCACACTAGGTATCAGCCTAGGTATTAATACTTTCCAAGAGCTTGATATTGGTGTTTTGTTTTGTTTTTTAAATACAGAGAAGGAATTTGAGTGCAAGGCAGTTAAACACATCATAGGACAATCATCCGCAGTGTGATATTTTTATCTGCATCTCTACCTGTGACAAGGACATGCAATGTAGCCTCTTGTGTGGAGGGGAGGAAAGCAGAGAATGGGAGGATAGAATTTCCACTATTTCTTGGAGTCTGAGGTAGGGTTCTTATAGTTAGACACTCCCCAAGTTTTCCTGAGCTCCCTGTATCATTGCAATGTGAGGACCCGGGCTTCCACTGTGGTGTTCCGGACTGCTGGTCTAGCGTGTGTCTGTGTGTGCCTGATACTAGCAGGTTGGGTTCTCTGGGAAATAGACAGCACCAAGGAAGGTCTATTGGGTAGTAATACATGGGGAGCTCCAGAGCCTAGATTAGAGATGGCCAGGCCATTCTGTCACCACCTCGCCCAGGTTTCGGTCAGGGGAGGCCCCCAGAGGGTGGGGTCTTGAGTCTAAAGCTGGTAAAACCCTGATGAAGCTAAGAGCTGGGAATTGTTGGCCAGTCACACTGCCTGCAGCCAGGCAGTGTGTTCTTTCTAGAAGTGAGTTTGAGCTGCGTATTCTTGGTTCAGTTTAGTATATTTGGATCCGCTTGTGTAATTGTTGATCAGTTCTTGAAAACATAAGATGGATGAATTTTTTCATCTTTCACAACAAGCTTAAATGATAAATGGATATATTTAGCCTTCAGATAGAAAATTCTAAAATGAAGCCGATGTTTCATCTGGAACAGTGATTTTAATAGTTTCACCCATCCTTGGGTACTCTGTGGCTTCTACATTTCTGAATCACCAGACTGCAAATACTAATTCTTGAATCACATTTTCAGCTGTAAACTCATAAAATTTTAATTTACATAATATGGCTGGGATAGCTATTAGTATTTTATTATGGTAATCAATATAAAGATTTCATTTCTATGCCTATATATACACATTCAGATGTCTTAGACATAATGACAGCCATGATTTAACTCATGCTTTGAGAAGTGAGGCGGGAATAATTGGGTTAATTAGTTGGTTTATTTATTTAGTTAGTTACTCTTGAGTAAAAATTCCTGGCTGAGATAAATAAAATCTGAACTGAATGTGGAGGGAATAAAAGAGGATCACTGGATGAATGAAGAAGGAGCAAGAGAACTCCAGAAAGAGACTTTATTATAAATATCACAGTAGTGAGGTAGAGAATGCGTGATCTGCTCACAAGGAGAGAAGTTTGCCTCAGGAGATGGTTGAAAGCTAAGTGGATCTGGGCTGGGCAATATTAAGTAGCAGTGAAGAGTATGGCCTCTAGGCCCTGGCTGGTGGCTCAGTGGAGAGGTGCTGGCCTGGGAATCCAAAGGTCGCTGGGTCGGTTCCCAGCCAGGGCACATAACCAGGTTATAAGCCAGGTCTCCAGCCAGGTCCATAGCTGGAGGCAGGTGAAAGGCAACCATACATTGATGTCTCTCTCCCTTTCTTCCTCCCTCCCTTCCCCTCTCTCTAAAAATAATGAATAAAATCTTTAAAAAAGATAAAAAAGATAAAAAAAAATAATAAAAAGAGTATGGCCTCTAGTGTCATAGGGACCTGAATTCAAATCCATTTTCTAGCAAACAGTTTACTTTGGCCAATTCCTCTGCCCTCAGTCCTTTCATCTGTATAATGGGGATGGGAGTCCCTACTTGAAACATTAAGTAATATGAGTGCAAAGTACTTATCCTCACCCCTGGCACGTAGTAAAGATGTATCATTACGTCATTTTAAAAAATCAGGCTATGCTTATCATTGCTGTTATAATATTTTAGCTTTCAGTCATTAGTCTATGAAATTCTTAGAATTATTCTCTTTACCGGTATGCATTAAGCACCCGCTTGCATCGTATTCCTTAAACACTAAAGTCATCTCCCCTATATGACCTCCTCCCAAGTGAGGGACTGGTCACGGCAGTTGGGACCTGCTCAGAGGGCGGGAGCTTCAGAAGCTTGCCTTAGTGCTGCGAGCCTGTTGTGCTAATTAGATATGCAGAGGGCGCATTGAACTCCTCCGCAGCACTCGTCGCTTTAGATTGCTTTCACAACACCCCCTCGAGGAACAGTCTTTACCTGTCTATTTATCGTACTGCCTTTCCTATAACTTAGCAAAAAGCCTGTGGCTATAATCGTTAGGTAGTTAGAAGAAATAAACAATTCAAATGAGGTCTTAGGTTTATGTTTGTTTTTTCCTCTCTCCCTGATAGTTAGGGATGAATCACGCCTTCTCTTTACTCCCAAATGGAAAATGTTCATAAAACTAGCAAAACATGAACAGCCAATTAGGAGAGCAACAGAGGGCAAATTTTTGCCATTCCCGCTTTCCTCTTACCCTCTTCTACTGACCTGCTCCCATATAGACTTCATCCTGAATATGAGATTATTTATCTGTCACTTCAATATGTGTTGATTCCTCTGAAATTGTGAGATGCTGATGAATAAGACCATATATTGAATAGGGGGCTGCCTCGTTTGTGGCTCCCCATCTTCATTGCATTTTTCCTCTAATCCATTTGGGAGATTGGACATTAAGCGGTGTAATGGGGGAGGGTGGTGCATCTGCTACTCCTGGCCAGGACGATGGCAGCAGGACCGCAGACAGAGCCTGTTGTTCAGGGTGACAGCTGAGGGCCAGAACAGTGAGTCTTTCTGAAAATACTTCCTGAGCTTTTCAGCTTTTTGCTTCAAACCAAGATTTTGAAATGTGGCATATGGCCAACATTTAGAGCCAGTTTTCCCAAGGAGCCTTCACAGAGCTTATGGCCAGTAGGATTTTCATGATCACACCTGTAAAAAAGAAAAAAGGGGGAGAAAAAGGAGAATTCAGCCCTGGCTGGTAGCGCAGTGGATAAGGCACCGGCCTGCGAACCCAAAGGTCGCAGGTTCGATTCCCTAGCCAGGGCACATAACCAGGTTGCAAACCAGGTCTCCAGTCAGATCTGTGGCTGGAGGCAGGTGAAAAGCAACCATACATTGATGTCTTTCTCCTTCTCTGCCTCTCTCCCTTCCCCTCTTTCTAGAAATGATGAAATAAAATCTTTAAAAAAAAAGGAGAATTCACTTAAGAAAGAAACCTGGGCCACCTTGCCAAATTCTCTCCCAACATCCAGCAATTGCTCGACAAAACTGACTTCCAGGCTTGTTTCAGAGAGAAATGCTCAAGCTTCTTCTGTCTTAACTTTATTCTTTCTTTCATGACCATCTTAAAAACATGTGGCTAGGAAGAGTTCTATAGGTTTCATATTCCTAAATCCATAACAGTTCCTAGATTTGACAGAGGGGAACATGATCCAATGTCTAATGAAATACACTAAGCCAAGCCCCAGAGCTACGGAGAGAGGGAAGAGGTAACTCTCCTGGGTCTAATCCTGACCTTTGGAACGGGATCAGCGAAAAGCACTTCAAAGGCTACTCAGTGCGCTTCCCTGAACCACTTTGCCTTCACGACGACAATATGCCCTTCAGTATGGGGATGCCTAGATGGTTTCATTTAATGCCCAGCTTTTAAGTTCAGGAGAGGGGTAGCCCGAGTTTACATTCACCAGGAGTGGGGTTCTGGAGCTGGCTCAGAAGTGCTGATTGCTAACTTTTCAGGAACTTGGAGAGCTGGTTGTGGCCACAGCAGGGTATTTATAGCATGGAAATGATCAACTGCAGCACATCAAGGCTTTTGACTTCTTTATCTGCTTAAGCGCATGCCATTTAAAAGTGTTCACGTATTAATTCATTCCTTCAAGGATTTATTAAAATGCCACCTCCTTTTTGACGCTTTCTGTGATCCACTGAGATAGTCTGAATCCCTGTCCCAATAGCACTTGATTTTGAAGCTCTTTTATGAGACAAATAATTTGCAACCAGGAGGCATGGACATTTATCCACACCCACATATTTTGTTTTCTTTCGGGAATCTTAGTTTATTTTGTGTTGGATTGCCATCTGATTTATAAGATATTCTTTCAAGTGACTAAGTTGTCAATAAAATATGAGCCCATCACTGATCCAAGATTCCAGTTATGCTCAATTACACTGTCACTGCCATTAAGACTTGGATGAAATTCTGCCTTTGGACCAGAGCAGTGTCAGGGCATTGGCATGATGTCACCCAGGGGGGTGGCCGTGAGGGGAGGGTGGTAGCGTCTGTATGTAGCTTTGGCCTCTCGTTTTACGATTGGTCAATTGCTCCATTTCTTTGGTTTTAAAATTGCTCTCATTAGGGAAGAAGGTAGGAAGGGGTGAAATCTTGAGATTTCAAACTGATGAATTATTTCAGAGGGTACAGAATGGAAGTAAAAACATTAAACCTTTTTTTTTTGCTGTTGTTTTTGTAAGATAGGAGAGCTGGGAGTATGCTTAAAGGAAGAGTAAATTATTAAAATTTCATTCAGTCACTTATTAACTTCTTCACTCGATAAAAATGAATCATACGAGGTCTGTCCTGAAAGTATGAGACATGCAAGCTGTTTTAATTATATGGACATTGGCTCGATACCTTTGGGACAGGTCCCATACATTCTAGATTTCTCTTTAGGCACTGAGGATGTAAAGATAAATAAGAACGAATGCATGCCTGTGGACATTGCAGTCTGTTAGAGGTTGAAAGGGAAGGAAATATATTTGGAAAGACATTTCCTTTCTCTTATGGGAAACTTAAGAGCTATGTTGAGTGGCAGATTGATAGACCAATGGAAAACTGTTCAAAAATGATATGTGTTATATCGAATAGAGAAATGTACAACTTTTTTTCTTTTTTTTCTTTTTCTGTATAATTGGAGTTGAGTTCAGAGGGAGAGAGATTGGAATGTGGGCTTGAAAAGATCCCTCCTTCCCGTTGCCCAGAGCCCAGATTTAGACTTTGAGGACACTGGTTATACATTGGTTATACCCAGTGGAGCCATTAGTGTTGGAGAGCTCAGCCCCATGGCCAGTCATTGGGAAGAGGCAGCGAGCAAACCTATTTCCCAGAGGTCTCCTCTCTGCTTCACTCCCATGGCTCTCATCCGCACATTTGTGCAGTGGAGGGAGCTGTAGTGATTCTCCTGACAGTGGCACCAAATAAATCACTGAAAGCCATTTTTCACTTGCCCAGGGACTTCCAAGACAGGGTCTCAAAGTGAATCTGGGCTGCTGCGTGCCACAGAGGACCACTGCTTCTCTTTGGCTTTAAAGGGTGTCCTGTTGTGAGAATGGACTTTGGGTTTTATCTCCCCCTTTGAAATAGAATACATCAAAGTGAGACATCTGAAGGTGAGGACACAATGATCCCCAATCCAAAGCCAATCCCAAAAACACAGAGATGAGTTGTGTTATTATGAAATTGGATCTGCTGGCTGAGATGGAGGGCAAGGAAAGATTAACTTGCAAACATAAAATAGGCCTTGAAATATTCTTATTAGTCCCAGGTCCCAGGGCACACGTTTCCAGTAGGACACTGATTTTTTGGAACTAGGGGAACTATGGCACATGGGATGCATGAGGCCTCATTTCTTTCCCTCTCAGTCTGTAATGTATAGTTAATTATTAAAGCAAAGGGTGTTAATGATTAGGTGATGGATGAGGAAAACCGGGTTTGGTAAGTTGTTATTGAGAAGAATTTCCTTGGGGAGCTCAAGTTCATGTGTTTGAAGGCTGCATCCTGTGCTAAGCGTTGTAAGTATAGCCCTGGGTTTCCACATGCCGCGGTTGTAAAGCACAATTCCAAGGAAGGTGCCCCTCACTGTCACTGTGCTGGAAACCGTAAATTATAATTGAATTACATGTGTATCAATCATGCTACAGAATAAATGCTTTCTAGCCCAGCTGGATTTCAGTATAGAGGAAAGCATTTCAAACCTATTCATTATTTTTTATTCCTTGTCATCTATTACTCCGTCTACTTTTTGCTCTAGTCTAGTAATACTGGACTAGTTTATTTATTCATTCCTCATTCAACATATAGGGCAAGTAAATTTTTGATTCCTGGAGCACCTGATGGCTCCGTTTGGGTACTCCAGAGCTAGCCCCTGACACAAGGATTTGAATTCGAAGAGTTGACTTGGGAAGTGAAAGAAATACAGGGAGGGGAGTGGGTGATGATGTTAGGAAGGGAAGACAGTCAATGAAGGGTACTCATCGCCCTGGCTAACGGGAGTTACTGTGACAGTTTACAGTCGCCAACTCATCTTCCTCGGTGGTGATCGAATTCATGTGTGGCAGGATTGTTTTGAAGATTACATATGCAAAGCCAGTTACTGGGGGCCTGGCACATAATGACTGCCTGTCATTATTATTAGTGCAGCAAAATAATAAGAAAATAAGTAATATATACGTGGGTCTTCTGGAGGTAGACATTGTCTTGAAGGTAGAATTATTGTGTCCTCTTAGGGAAATGGGAAAAAATTCATGCTTTATATCTTTTCCCTAAATCTGTAGCTCAGAGATCAGGGAGCTTTCAGTTTTGTACTTATTAATTGCTTTCATTTGAACATGTGAAACATGTCACGGATGCTATTTGAGAGTTCTACAACCCTCTCCTCCCATGTTGAGAGTGGAAGGCATGCTTTTAGAGATGAATGGAGCCCACCTAGGTGTGAGTGAGAGGACCCGAAGAAGTTCCCTCTTGACATCGTTTAGGAGGTTAGTAATTTGTTAAACTCTGATGATGTGAAGAAGAGCATGGAAGCCATTTCTTGCCTTTTTGTCCAGTGTAAATGCAAATCTGAAGTTTCATGGCAGCTTGTACGTTAACACCTTTGCTTTGTCTCCCCGGAGAGTACTTTCGCTGTCCTGAATTCAGCTGGGTGGGTGATTTAAGTGGGGGAGTTGCGGTGTTACATGGGCTCCATTCCACAGGCACAAAAATCCACAGGAGCTTCATTCTGCCCCAGGGGTGGTGGCCTGGCTGACAGCAGGGGGAACCAGTTTAGGCCAGCAGCTGGCCAGAAGTAGCCTCCAGCATGTCTCTCTAAAGATGGAAAAACATAGCAAAAGAAGAAAGGGTAAGAGTACACCATGGTCTAATTAGCATTTGCTTCTTGTTCCCTTGGAAATGCCAGTCACCAGTTGGTAGCAAAATAAAGATGTAGTGTTAGTGATAATGAATTAAATTGTGGCCATTTGCATTGGAATGTCATGATAATGATCTGAAATTACCATTGTATATATTCCCCTTGACAGTTCAAAATTGGACTCCAAGCTAATAGTATTTTGGATGAACTTTAAACCAATGAAATTGCTTTGAGTACACTCCTTTTGGCAAGCCATGTGGATTTGAGAAAGTTAATTTACCTCTGCTTTTGTTCAAGCTGTTTGGTAATTGATGAACTTACCATAAAAGTTTTAATGAATAACCACAGGGACCATTTAATTTATTTACTAGGTAGAAATGAAATGTACTTGATTACCTTTCCTAATCTGGCTCTCCAAATGAAGGCAGCCCAGAATAAACTGCCCTGGTGTGTGTGTGTAGCACATGCATGCACATGCAATCACTGTTGCACAAAACATTGCAGGCAAAAATTCTCAGAAGGCCTGAATGGAGGAGATGCGTTTTCTCCCGAGTTTTGGTTCTGCTGCAAGTCTTAGGCACTGCTTACGGGGGCTCATGTCTATGTGCGTGAGCGCTGGAGGCTGGGCTGCGGTGAGTTGCACAGCAGCCCACGGAATCAGCACGGATCTCCCCAGCGTCTGTTGCGTGAGTAGCGCTCCCTCAACACCCCATCTCTGGGAATCGGTTAAAGTAAGAGCTTTAAAAAAATGTATTGGGCCGAGACATTGGTTCATAAAATTATACAGGTGTCAGGTGTAAAGTTCTACGCCACACCGTCTGTATATTGCATTGTGCGCTCACCACCCCCAGTCTCCTTTCATTGCCAGGTTTGCTTTTTCGTCTGACTTCCCAGAGTCTAAGTACAATACCGCATCCTTTTGTAAGTAGAATTGCATTATGAGATCAGTGTCCACGTGTATCTTAGTTTCTCACTGAATCGGTTCGTCTTTGTAGAGTGTTTTTAAGGGCGCAGCCACGTGCTGACAAAGAAGGTTGCACTGAAGCGGTGGCAGAGGCAGAACGTGGGCTCTGCCTTTCACACCAGCTCAGCAGGAGCCTCGACAGATGCAGGTCAGGTTTGCAGCCTCAGCACTTACTAGCTGTGCCTTTTGGGGGACATTAATCCGGCTCCCCATGCCTCAGTTTCCTCCCTGGGAATTACTGAGCAGACGTTAGGAACCTGCTGTGAGCATTGGATGAGAAACACAGGATCTAACACCCAGAAGAGTTGCTCTCCCCAGGAAGGCCTTGTAAAGCCTGCACTCACAGAGATTCTGATTCGGTAGGTTTGGGATGGAGCCTGAGAGTGTGCATTTCTTCTGAGATCTCAGGTGATGCCAGTCCAGGGGCTACATTCTACCAACCACTCGTCTAGAAGATAGAAAATACTGGAAAATTTTGGTTTTCTTCTTCCTGGCTGGGGTAAATTGCTACCTCAGTATTAGCTCCAAGATATTTCATTCATCTCTAATAATCTACCTACCCCAGAAACTAACATCATCAGTGTAGAAGACTGAAGTAGATTGAACCATGGTCTTTAGAAACTGCCAACTACGGAACACAACGTTGTATAGTTGGCCGGAGAGCGGAGACTGAAGCCAGACTGCCTGTGATGTGACCCCAGCCCTGCGCTCACTGTTCAGAAGTCCTTGGGCAAGTTTCAGGCAACTTGGGCCTCTGTTTTCTTATCTGAATTGAGCATAGTAATAGTACATGTATCATAGTATTGTTTGTAATATTTATATTCTTTAATTCTACAAGTGCTTAGTATAGTATCAGGTACAGAAAACATCCAGATCTTTCCATCTGTCATCATTATTAGTATTTACTAATAATATGTCTCCTCTACCCCTATCAGGAAGGAAATAAGACCTTCACCATAGTTCTGTTTCTGAAAGCTATCATATCACATTAAAGGCATTTCTGCATTTTGATATTTGCCTCAAAAGGCAATTACCCATGTGACAGATGACAGATAGGAATTATACTAATTTGCATTAAGAAGTAGTTGTAGCAGACAATCTAGCCCCATTACAAACAGAAGCTGATGTCCTGAAGTAATGGGTTTTATGTGTTTACCAAAGTCACCATTTATCTCCCCTAAATACAATATGCAGATGATGTATTATAGAACTGTACACCTGAAACCTGTGTAATTTTATTCACCAATATTAACCCGGTAACCTGGTAAGTTTAATACAACAAAGAAATAGATTTTAGGGGTGCAAGTGGATGGATTGGGTCCAAGTTAATGGTTTAAGGGGAACCTGGGGGTGCTGTAGAGGCTGACTCATAGGTTCAAAAAGGGCATTAAATGTCAACTTCTCCTGTCCCACTGTGGTGTCTTGGTCTGACCCTGTTCACAGTGGTGAGGGTTCTGAAATCAAGATGGGCCTGAAATGGGAAGCTGCTGCAGCTTTGGAAAAAAAATGTACACATAGTGAAATTATAATTATTAAAACAATCTGAGTTGAAAATGAAGAAAAGGTATAAAAAGAGTGGAAGTCATTCTTATTTTTATCTTCCATAGATAACTACATTAGTGTTTAAACTATCTTGGTGTTTATACCTCCTGCTTTTTTCTATGTACATACATACACACGCACCTTATTTATTAAACCCAAATTATAATTTTACCCATGCTGTTTTTAATTTGCTCTTTCTCTATCAATAACACATCATGGCTGGCTTTGTACATTAAAAAATAACCTACAACCTTATTTTAATGTCTACATAGAATTCTATTGCATGGATATATCATAAATGACTTATCGAATTGATGAACTGCAGTGCGATGAATACTTTATATGTATGTATATATCTTTGTAACTTTTTCATAAATTCTTTATGATAATTTATGAAAAGTTGAATGGCTCATCAAATATTATGCAAATTGCAGGGATTTGAGCAGTGAGTTACACAAAGAAAAAGGAAAGCTTATTTTATTGTAATATTTTTGCTAGCTAGTAACCATTCATTCATTTATTCATTACTTATGAATGAGTTCCTTATATGCGCCAAGCCTTTGATTATCACATGAATAAGTGCATATTAAATTTGTTCAAGATGGTGAAAAAGCCAATGTATTTTCACTCATTGGGGGTGTAGTTGTGTTTCAGTCTTAGGCAGGAAAATGATCTGGTCCAAACCTGCGTACATTGCTGAGGCTGCATATTAGAATCACCCAGGAAACTTTTAAAGATGCTAATGCCTAGCCTCCTCTGAAGCTCTTCTGCAGCCTGTGCTTGGTTCTGAGAATCAGGTGGTTTTCTGTTTCCCCTGTTGATTCTAGCAAGCAGCTCTGTTTGAGAAGGACACTCACTCTTCCATTTGCTACCTGAGTTAAGACACTGCCCCCAAACTGCCTGTCCGTCTTTGTTGGTGTCCAGGCCTCAACCCTCCTGGGGAATGGGAGGGGTATTTTGTAACGTTAGGGGGGCATCATGGTAGCCTCACTTGTATTTGGAATGAAATGGAAGATCACCATTGTCTCCTTTCCTGCTGAAGTGTCCTCAGATTTGAGGTATGTGGGTTGAGTCTGACCTTTCTCTGTTTCTGACTATGATTAAGTGCACGCGCACACACACACACCCCTTTAAAGGGAATTTTATGTGGTCGGGTTGTCAGTCTTTCATTGGGACAGTGAGTGTCAGATCCACACATTCAGGTGACCATGTAATTCTGAGCAATCGAGAGTCTATTTTTTTCAATGTGCCTTAAATACTTGCTTTATTAAAACCAAAATATGCTTCAAAAATACATTCTGGAGGCACAGATTGCTTGGATGGCAAAGAGAGTTTTCTGTGAATCCCAGTAACAATTACCCACTCAGAGCAGCAGGGTTCAGTCGCTGCAGTTTTCTGCTGTGTCCTCGGGACCCCCATGTGTGGATGAGCCTCATGCCCCGAGTGCCCTGGATAGTAATTCAATGTGTTTTCCCAGGGTGGAGGCATCAGGTCTTGAAAAAATATTAAAATGTGCTATTCAGAAAAAGATTCAGCAACAATGCTCAAAATTGCATCTCAAGGCTGCCCGTTTGAATGTACCTTGCTGCGACTTGTTGGTAATATTTATTAAGAGAAGTTGTGTTTCTGGTCTTCAAATACAAAAGGAGAGCCCCCCCTTCTTCATAATCGTGTTAAAGCTAACCTGAGTTGAACGCTTTTTACGCGCTAGGCGCTATGGTGGGCACTTTAGGTGCTGTATCTCATTTAATCCCACCATGGGACAGTGTTGAGACCAGGCGTTTGCCAATGGCAGCCAGTTAAACCCGTGACTCATTGGCTAGTCCTGTGCCTGGTGGTAAGAAGACAGAGAGAATGTCCTTAACCTGAGGGTCGCACAATGGAAGAAACTGTTGATTTACAATAGCCAAGTTCACACAAGAGGGGAAGGAGGGCACCTTCTAAAGTGTCATACTGTTCAGCAACTCAGTGAAAATTCCTGGGTTTGCCCTACCCCCTTTCCTTTGAGTGTAAATGGTGCAAACACTCCTATGTCTGCTAACGACAAGTAACACTCCAGGTTCTTGTCCCCGGATTGTTTTGTTGGGATGTGTTCAAACGGCTTTGTGCTGCTTGAAAACTGTCTTCTCACTCTCAGTGTCTTTTGTTCTCTGGTTCCATGTTCAATCATGTATTTAGACCCAGGGCTCTTTGCCTCTGGGCTCTGAGGGGGACAGCTTCTCTTAGCACCTCCTGAGACATGGTCTCCATGTCTCTTCAGCACAGTGATTTAACATGCATTTGCTAGTGCCCGATCCATACCAGTACCCTGCCCTTAAGCGCTGTAGATCCAAGTGGAAAACAAGGTTTGAACACAGTGTTGACGTGGTACTAGAGATGCCATCTGTTCTTTTCCTTCCTTTCTCACAGAGTCTGTTGTGTACAGACAAGAAATAGTGTAAGTCTCCTCCAACCTGCTTCTTCATTCCAGTAGTTTACCTACCAGAGGTGTAAATGTGACTTGGCATCTGGTCTACCCCAACCTTAATTTCCTTACCTGTAAATAAAGGTCATAACATAAAATCTACCTCATAGGTTTATTTCGCAAGTACAGAAATGTAAGATGCAAGACAGGGTGAAACTGATAATTTAGGCATTTAACATTGGGGAGTTAAAAAAAGAAACCACAAGATGGATGCAGTAGAATATCATGAAGCAACAAGAATCAATGTGCTAATTTGTCATGTATTTACATAAATGTGCCTGTGAAAAACAAAAATATTTCGTGAATATTTAAGTAGCGGCCTACAGAATAATACCATTAATGAGTGCAAAAAGAACTCACCTAACAACACTTCCTATTAGTTGCGGATGCAGATATGTTCATGAAGGTGGTAGGAACTGGGAGGGGAGGGTGAAGCCAACATCCTAGTGCTGCTCCCCCTGGAGCAGAGAAGAGGCCTTTTGTGGGCAGGACGAGCGGTTTCTACCCTCTCTGTAACATTTCCTCTGTTAGCAAAATGTGGTTCTTTACCAACTATGACAAAACGCTAACTTGGCATTTTTAGGATGAATACCTGTCCTTTTTTTCATTCTTGGAATTGAAATACTTCTTAATCACAGAATGAAAAAGGAAGGGGAGTAGGAGGTAGAGAAGGAGAAAGCAGGAGGAGGATGGAGCCTGCCTGTCTGGGAGATGTGAGGGGTTGAGAACTCAGGAGTGGGTTTAGTTTAGCAAATGCCCCCCCCCCCCCCAACATTCCGCCTGCCGCATCCCGTGCACGGGGAAGCATTCAAACAGGCTGCTGGCGCAGCTCTGATTACTTTGGCTGCCTCTGCGCTCCTGTGATGGAAGCAGCAAAGGTTTTAAGAGCTTCAAGCCCCCACTCTGAGCTGAAAATGCAGTTAGGTGTCTGGGAAACAGCTGCTGGAACCAGCTCAGCTCCCCCTGGAGCCTCTGGGCGGCTTCAAAGCAGCTGCAGGAAGGGAGGAGGCTGGCAGCGAACTGTCATGGGCATATGTGTGTGTTAATAAAAACAAAAAGCCTTTCTAAATAAAACATGGCGCGTTTCCCTGGGATGAAGTATTCACTTCTCAGTCCACGTTTCTGTTTCTGTTGAGGATTTGAGCAAGGGGCTTAGAGCACCTTTCCTTACCCTTGGGGCCTGGGGGTTCAAACAGTTCTGGACTCCCATCACTTTCAGCCTGGATATTTTCCACTTGTGGGAATGGGGAGCAAAGTAATTAACCTCCCTGAGCCTCAGTTTCCTTTTCTCTCAGTTAGCTCAGACCCTTGTGATAATGTATGTAAAGAACTTGAAAAATGGTAGCACTCAATGTAAGTGAATATGCCCTACTAACCTTATTCGTGTACACGTTCATTGCATTAGATTCTCTTTTGATTGCCTTATTCACTCATAGGCTGGTCAGCTTGTCCTGAATTGCTTAAGACTTTCTGGTTTTGGTACTGAAAGTTCTGTTTCCTGGGCAATCAGTTAGTCCTGGGTAAACCAGGATGGTTGATGCTCCCTATAGCGCCTTCTGGCATATGATGGGCAGAATTTGTTGTCTTCAGGACAGTTATAATCCAATATTAATTCTTATTTTCCTTATCACCCTTGATGTGTAAATTATTGCTTATTCAATTATTGTTATTACTCTACAGCCTCTCATGCTAGGCTACAAAATCATAGAAAGCAGGAAATATATTATTTTCTCCTTTAATCTGTTATTAAAACCTCTTATATTTATTAGGGATTCAATAAATATCTACAATACCCATTAGTTAATATATGAGATCAATGGAGTCCTTTTCTTCCCAGTTTTTATCATAAAAACTGAATCATTTAATTTTCTATGTGAATGATGTACACATATATACAGAAACATTGGATTTGACTAACTCAATCACTGGTGCTTAAAGTTGTGCATCTTTAGGCATCCCCTTGAGGCGTTGTTAAAATACAAATCTGGGGGCCCTGTGCCTCAGAGTCTGATACAGGGTTAGGGCCCAAGGATCCGCAGACACTCAAGGTGATTCTCATGTTGCGGTAACAGTGGGAAATACACAGACCCATTCCCCCGCCCTGTATCAGGGTTGTCCTGGTTTATACACTGAAATTACCAGGAGGGCTCCCTTTTATCTTTGGGTATCCCCAATCTGATGGGTACGTGTGTAGTCACATCCCCTGTGAGTCTGCCTTGTAAAATGTTCCACACTTGATAGGTAGAGAGCTTTTGTTAGCTTTCTCTCCAGGAGTTTTATTTATGTATTTTATCACTTACAGCCTCCCTTGCATCATCTTCAAAGATAAAAAAGCTCAAGAGACCAGTTTAACCTCTGTTCCGTTCTCAGGTTCTCAGCATAAGAAAAACCCCAGCTCGCTTCCATTTCCTCAACGCAACGCTCAGGTTTCCACAACAGAGATATTGTTGCCTGGAGCTTTAACAGAAATGGGATCATTGTGAAACATCTTCATACCTTTGTAGTTGGGACTATCTTTCCTGTACAGATAACCCCAGGAGGACAATCAAAAAACCCTGGTGGGTAAATTCATGAGGAGCCCTCATCTGAAGCACCTGACCTTAGTAACAGCTGCAACAAAATTGTCTAAATTTTTAAGTTATCTGCTCCTTAAAGATAAGTTGGGAAGTCTGTTTAGCCCTGAGGTTTATATCTGAAAATTTGCTTTTGTCCTTCTCAGTACAATAGAAATGAGTCTCTTGGACAAGGGGTTGTGGAGAGTAGGTCACTGGTGGCAGGTGATGCGGGCATTAAGGTTTCAGGTTCCAGGGTCATAGTGCTTGGGTTCCACCACTTACTAGCTGTGTGAGATTGGGCAAATGATACTGGTTCTGTAAGTCTTAATATCTTCATTATTAAATGGGGATGATGGTGGTATAATAGGGCATTGTGAGAATTAGATTAAAAAAAGCCACATCACACGCTCTCTTCTTGTCTTTGCAACACTTCCTTGGTGCACCTCTGATTTTAGCTGAAGCTTTGACAGATGATTTTGAATCACACTGATGGTGTCTGCTGGCAAGCATTGCTTATCTCCCTGTTTTTTGCCCCAGGGCCTTCTCGGGGCCTAGGGGGCTCCCTTAGCTCAGCCACACAGGGCAGAGGAGACAACCTTGAATCCATGGGCATCCAAAGGCACTGGATACTTGCCTCAGCCTCTTGGTCACAAGAACAACTCTGGAAGTCATTTGCATGCTTCTCACAAGTCTCAGCAAGGTCAAGACCTTGTTGCCAAATTCTGTGACCTTCAGAAATACGCTTACTAGCATTTGCTCTTTTTCCATCACATTCCCCTCACCCCCTCCCTCATGTGCCCAAGGATCCTCTCTCACCCCCAGATCTTCTCCTGAAAGCCTGGTTTCAAGCTCTAGGAAAACCAAACTGAGCTATAAAAGCACTAAGCACTGTTTCTAGCACAGAATGTAAGCTCCCAATGAAAGTTAGCCATTGCTACTAATAGTAATGAAACTTGCAATGTTTTTCTTTTGCACTGCAGGGTGAGCTAGAGATCTGTATAATTCAGAGTGAAAGAACCTTTCAAATTCTCTTTTAGAAATAGACTGGAGATAAAGGTTTTCTTTTTTCCTCATCCAAACAGTTCATGTACCCTCTATGGTCTTTATTTTACTAAGATAGATATCTACTGTTTTCCATTTTCTACCTCACAGAGATGTTCTATGAATCATAAGTGAGTGCTTTTACTTAGTTCTTTCATCCCCAGGCCGAAAAAAGGAAACCATGCGGATTCAGAGTAGTTGGTATTCAACACCTGTTTATCTTTTAAAATATTTTATGCCTGCTTCTGCAGCATAAAAATGACCAGTTTCATTACTGCCATTGGTGAATGTTATTATTTGATGAACGTCACTTGTCCTGGTATTTAGAGATGTGGACCGTCATTGGCTTTTTGTTTGTCTAGTCACTTTGCAGAAACTCCTGTGGGTATCCTGAAGCTGAAGTCATCTTCTCAGCTTCATCCTAAACACATTAATCTCACCCTCAATGACTAAATATGTCCAGAGTTTAGACATACCTTGGTGGAGGTAAAGGTGACCATCTCAACTTGGTTTACCAAGCATTTCTTAAAAAAAAATTCCTTTTCTCCAAAAGAAGAAAAATATGTCTATTTTCTTTGTCGGCTTTTTATTATCAAAGGGTTGTTTGTGTGAATCTTTTGGTCCAGACCACTCACAGAGAGGTTTAATGTCTGTCTGATGTGATAATATGTGCACTTGTCCAATCACAGTTTGTTTTTACTAATGGGTTCCTGCCACAGGAAGGAGCTTCATGAATCTTTGGTCTCATCTTCATATTATGTTTATCAGTTTCATAAATCTGATTATATAGCTTCTCAGTGTCACAAAAGTGCAAGAATTAAATAGAAAATTTCATAATGTGGTCACTTACATATCTGTTGTAGGAATCATTTTATTTGGGGAAGACACATCTTCCATTTGGAAAAGCATATTATAAAAAAGAAAATGATCAAAATTATAATGAACTAATGACAATGATTGTTTACGTAACACATTGAACATCACAAATAATATAAAAGGTAATAATAGATAGCATTTAAAAACAGCTCTGTCCCAGGCATTGTACTACGCACATTGCATACATTCCTTTTTTTGTGATTCACAATGATTCTGTAAACTAAGTGTTCTGTTGAGGTAACATGTTGACATACCATAGTTAGCACAGCCTGTAAAAGGTGAACCTGGGATTCCAATCAAGTTTGCCTGATTTCATGATCTGTGTATTAACTATGACATAACCTTATCTTTCTAGCCATAATCTTAGGCAATTAACTTCCCTCTTTTAGGGTCAGGGAAACTGAATGAGATTCAGGAAGATTCAGTGCTTAGCTGTAAACCTCCATTCCAGAAGGAGCAGGATTAGTAGTCAGGCTGTCTCATTTATACACTTTTCCCTCTCCTCCTTCCTTACCCCTCCAGTTTACAAGCAGTACACATGGTTTAAAGTGCTGGGACTCATGTGCTACACATTTGAACTAAGTAAGCTTTTCCTACTTAACTAAAACTCAACAAGGGATTATCTTAGAATGGGTTTCCTAGAAAATTGATCCTGGGACACAAGCTACGTGCTCACACTTTATTGGAGAGAACACATTTAAGGGAGCGGAGTAAGGTGAAAAGAAAATTAGGTGGGAGAGGAAGGAGGGCAGATAGGAGGGAACTCATCATCCAGCTGGTCCCAGCTTTGTGAAAGGGAAGCCAGTTCCTCAGCCTCATGGGATGGCTTCTGACCGTAGGGGAGCACTTCTTTCCAGCCAGTCTTGAGGGAGGAAGGGGAAAGAATGTGTTCTTGGATTCTCATCTCCTGTTGTGCGTAGTTCTCCCCATTGTATGTCAACTATCCTGCACTTTTGGGTTACTGTCAGCCCTTCTGGAGGGCTACCTGGAAAGCTGGATTGCAAGACAATGAGAGTATCCATATAGCAAGCCAGAATGGGGAGGCCATTCACGGGCAGCCTTCACCTGGTCACCTGCAGGATAGAAGTTCATGGACCTCCTGGGACCAGCCAGGACCTCTGCATTGGCATCAAGTTGATCCTCAGAGCAACGGCGAAACCTAAAGGACGTACAGGAAGATGACAGGTCACGATGCTTGTGCAAGACATGCCATTGTCACCGTTCCGCAATACTCTGCGTTATATGATAGGAAAAGGTGAAAGCAGATGAAAGAGAACCAGGGATTCTAGAAAACTCGGGATCTCCCCAAAAGAATGATTTTCCTGACCTCCCCAGGAATAATTTGTAACTGTTTTGAGAATCTGAAAGCGGAGGCTGAGGGTCGGTAATCTCCTGAATGCCTTGGAAGGGTTTGGTTGAACCACACTGCGTGTGCACGGTTACACATGATTTCAGGTGGATCCGAGCTTCTCCCTGATTTCAGTTCCAGCTAAGCAGGTGCGCGCAGCAGCAGCATCGTGTAAGGTCTGTGCACGCCTGTGTTCTCAGGGTCCAGTGGGAGCCTGGTGTCTCTGCTCCCACAGGCCTCACTGAGCCCCACTCCACATGCCCACAAGCTCACGAACGAGGATGGTTGCTGGATTCACTAGCCCTTCCTGCAAGGAAGACAAGAACCTGCCCAGCTGCAGCCGAATAGAAGGTACTCGCTGCCAGGCAGTCTTTCTAGGTCACCAAAAGCATTGAGTGGAAACCATGGCTGAGAGAAGCAGGGGGTGTGGAAACACCAGGGTCTAAAGCACCGGCTCCAGTCCTGATGGAGGTGGGAGCGAAGCCTGGGTGGGCCTGCATGGCCACTGTGTCAGGACCCCTGACATTTATTTGCGTGACAGTCTCAGGTACTTAACGGGGTGGAGTTCACAGTGCAGGGTATGAGATGGAAATATGGCCCCGTGACAAAGCATCATTCAGCAGAAGGAGGAGCGAGTTGCCCCTCTCCCACCCTCCCGGGATGCGCAAGTCCTACGTGAGCTGAAGGTTGAAAGAAAAACCTACTAAAACCACGATGAGCTTCTACTTTCTGCTGGCTGCTGCCCAACGTGCCCTGGTCGCAAGGGCCGGACGTGCGTGCAGCATCCTGGCAGCAGCGTCCATGGCGCCAGGAGAAGGAGCAGCAGTTCTGGCGGCCGCTGCAGAAGCATCTCAGTGAACTGGTCTCCCATGTTCCCGACACCAGACGTTGGCACCACTGACAGATAGTAGCGCCCATGGCCTTCAGCGTCAGCAGCCTTGGCCGAGGCATGGTAACCTCAGTGTCATCAGCAGCTTGGGTGAGATCAATGGCTTCAATGGCAGGGGGTGTGTTTTTGCCCAGGGAAATGAAGGACCACCTGTTAGGAGTGTGTTTTCCTGTGTTCTTGAGGGACAGGTGAACTGGCTGTGGGGGTGATGACTATGCCTGACACCCCTTTTCACGTGATTGAGGCTGTATCAGGGCCACTCAGTTGCCTAAGAACACCTGCTCTGCACTCTCACGAAGGCTGGATTAGCTTTAGGGGTTTACGTACCTTTTTTTTTTTTTTTTTTTTTTTAATTTTATTGTTGTTGTATTACATCCATCCCTTTTTTGCTCTCCTCTGTCCCCCTCCCCACCCACCCTTTCCCCCCAAAGTCAATCCCACCTGTTGTCCACGTCCATGGTTACATACTTTTTTCTGTCAAGGGCCAGAAAGTAAATATTTTAGGCTTTGCTGGCCTTGCCTTCTTCGTTACAATTACTCAGCTCAGCCACGGAAGCACAAAAGCAGTGGTAGGAAATGCACGAAGGGATGAGTGTGGCTTCGCTTCAGTACAAGCCTGTGAAAGCAGGTCACGGGCTGCGGTTGGCCTCCCCTTAGACTAGTTAGAGCATCTGTGCACTTGGGTCAAAGTAGAAGCCGCCTCGTATCTCTTACTCATAATGGACCAGAAAACAAATGCCGCCAACACCATGCCATTTCTTTCTCTGCCATTAACATTTTATTCTGACTTTATAACTCTTTAACTTTATGAAACATTTACATAAGATAGTAAAGTATAGAGATATATTCATTATTTTTTATTACCTGGTGAGTAAGTGAAAATGAAGTGTACTCACCAGCTGCCATGGTCTACTGGTAAAATTATATGTTCTCCGTTCATCGATCAGTATATAAAACAGTGTAATAAATATATATTAAATTATTTTATAAGTATAATGTGGGGAACTCATAATTGCTTGTAATGCTACATCTTGATTCATTCTGCAAGAGAGAGGAGGCAAGGGAATAACTAAAAAATCTTGTCCCCGGCATAATATAATCTTCAGGATTATGTTCAGTATGCACATTAAGTAAAGTGAAAACAAGCCATGAAATTTAGCATCAAGGGAATATGCTGGCACAGGTCGACTTGAATATTTAAGTATTTCTCCCTTGCAATATAATAGGTAGGGTGGATAATTGTCTGTAGAGGAATGTGGGATGCTTCATGTGTCACTAAAATAGGGTTTCATGGGCACATGGTTGTATTGTATGCTTTTATACAGATACACATTTATACTCATATAGGCCACACATGCTCATGTATATACATACTTATACATATACACACAGATATACATATGCATATACACATATTTCAAGCCCTGCTGCTTTAACTTTATTTTATTTTTGGCTCATGCCATTTAAAGATGTCAGTATCTACCTTATTTTCCAATCCAAGGAAACTTGCAACTAACTATGATCTATTGAAGACACTTAATGCCAGGTGAGTTGGGATTCATAGCACCCTCACCCCTGCACTTGCTACCATCCCCTGCCCTGGGCTCTCCAGCCTTCCACCTGCAGTGCTTTCCCTGCTGGAAATCCCTGTTTAGTTTACTGCTCTTTTTATTAGATTGAGATTTTCTTCATTATTTTTTACTTCAAGCTAGTGCGGGCTTTATATCTTATTTGTCACTAGGAATGCAATCATGCAATCACTTTTAAAAGATTTATAGTTTTCCAACACTGAAACACATTTTCTACTATTCTGCTATCATGTTGTAGATATTTATAAGCAGTCTGAGGCAGCAAATGAGCTCTTAATAAATATTACCGTTTGTGACTACTTATTTGTGATTTAAAGTCTGCTGAATATTATAAAACCAAAGGAAAAAGATTGTGGAAATAATTTAGCTAAAGCAGATAGAAGACTGGTTCTCATGGTTCATTCCTGATTTTGAATGCCTTTATTTATTGCAATGCTCTCATTAGTCTCATGGATTGACTTTGTAATATTACACTTTTGAACTTATACAACAAATTGTAATAATATATTTCATTAGATGTATCCATTTCAACTTTGATCAGTTTTCCCACTTGTGTTGTCTATAAACACATGGGAACATATTTTATATAGTAAAACGCTATGTGATGTATTTTGAAAAGGTTTCTGCTACTTAAAAACAAAATGAAAGTCAGTGAGACAATAAAGTAAATATAGTATTTCAAAGGGTTTTGGAGAAATAAACGTGCCATACACTGAGATATTTAACCAAACTAGGTTCAACAGCAAAAACTTAAGAAGTGAATGTTTTCAAGACTATTTTTCTGAAACAGTTAGAGAAATGGCCTGACAGGCACACAGAAACTCACTCATGGGCCCCTGGTGTGCAGACTAGTGAAAACCAGACCTGCCCTGGCAGAGTCGGAGATGGAGCAGCTGGGTGTTTCTTTGTCACTCTGAGTTGCCTCCTGATTTCATTCGTTCAGCCAACATCTTTCTCATGTGTGCGGCACTTTTCTAGGCACTGGGTTAAATAAAACAGGTGAGATCCTTGCCCTCAAGGAGCTCATAATATATACATTATGAAACATAATATATACATTATGATGATAATACAAATAATGTAATAATATTACAAGGTGGAGAAAATAAGGCGGGTTCATCTCATCAACAGCACTGGGCTGGAAAGAAATGCTTTAAACAGGTTGTTTTGGGGTAAATCTCATTGAGAAAATGATATTTTTTTCATCATGGACTTGAAGCTGACAAGGGGATCAGCTATGTATGCTCTGAGGAAAATCATTAGAAGCAGAAGGACTGGCCTATTCAGTTGTGCTGAGGAAGCGGAAGAAACAGTGTACTGTAGCGGAAGGATCAAGGGTGAGATAATAGGTCATGACTATGCACCTTTCCTCACTTCCATCGATCTTACATTAACTTCCAGACCCATGGTTTTCAAACCATAGATGCAACCTGACCTCCTGTTTAACAGATGAAGGCACTCAGCTGTGGAGGTCAAGCTCCTGGCTCAAGGTCACAGAACTGTTACTGCATAGGTGTATTTAGCCTTTGCAGTACCTGCCTTGCTTTTTGAATGTTAAAGCCCTTTTTTTTTTCTCATAAAAACAGTGAAGAATTTCAGCAGCTCTCTCATGATTGCATAACTAATAAATGTTAGAGATGGTATTAATGCTTCTCTCCCTTCTATGTCTCAGGGCACCTGTCCCTGGGGGGAGGGAGTCTTGTGAAATTGCCTAGTCACACCTCACAGATGCAACTGCAAATGGGCAATGTGCAGTTTGTTGTATTTCCTAGAGAGGTGAAGAGTATTAAAAGGTACAGGTTGTCATAGTGGAGAATCTGAATCCTTTAATGGTTTATGATTAAAAGAAAGGACTTCTTTAGAATTTATGAATGACTTCAATTAAAAACAGGCTTTTGTCTGAAGGTTCAAGTTCTGGTTGAATTCCTTAGGTTAGTGATTCTCAATTGAAGATCATTTTGTCCTACAGGGAACATTGACAATGTCTGGAGACATTTTTGAAGGTCATGATTTGGAGCTGAGGGACACCACTAGCATTTAGTGTGTAGAAGTCAGAGATGCGGTTAAACATCCCACTATGTACAGAACAGCCAACCCTTGTGCCCCATCCCCCAGAGAAACTGTCTAGCCCAAAATATAATTGTGCCAACATTGAGAAGGCCTGGTTTTCAGAGGGATAAGATGCCATTTGGAAATTAGAATGTCTGAATTCAGAAAAGCTACTATCAACGTTATACTTTTGGTCAGGAAGACTGATCCAGTTGATTTGCAAAAACAGAGAGAATACTAGCAACATTTTTTTGCCCCACACTAACTTGATGGATTGAGGAAGAATGCAGATTTTTAAGCATGTATATATGAGACTAGATTTGGAGCTGCTCTCTGTTGTACGTGTGCCATTACTTACGAAATTCTCCATTTCTTCATCTAGAAAATGGGAAATGTAAAGTGATGTATTTTGCATTGTTTGGGGCTTTTTAAAAAACATGCATTTTCCACTGACATTGGGAAGCACTAATCAAATGTCAGTTTATCTTTTTACTGAGCACCTATTCCAGTTGAGCAGATAATACTGTTAAATTATGGCAAATAAGGTATAGATCTCTCCCAGTTCCCATGAGAAACTCCGAGAAAGTTCTGAGTTAGATGCAGGTTTAAACTGGGTGAAGCCAGACCCAATTTTGATCTATGTGCATGTCACCTGTTTGATGTATGTTCCACTAAGGTTCCCGCCTTCTAAACCTGGTGAGCGAGGAAGACTATCTCCCAAAGAGGATGCAGGTGTAATTCAAGAAAAAAAAAAAAACTTATATGATTTTTACGTGCAGGCTGCTTAAAGGCTACATTTTGTTTTGTTTTATTTTTTCTTTTCTAATGATAAAATAATATAATGACTTTTAGAAAGAGAATAGTAAATGTTAAGAAAATACTAACTATGATAATGCACAAAAAATTAAAATCAGTGACAAGATCAAGATTTAGTAAAACAGTGTTAATATTTTGGGTCACAGCTGACTTAGGTGGTAGCTATTCATGCGTTCCTTCGCAGGTCACTCTCCCCATTTTTGGTGGGTTGGTTTTTCCCTGCTTTTCATTGCTGACTCCTGTCACTTCTGGAGGAGGAGGAGATTGATTACATTTAACTCAAAGGGCAGTGTTGGAGCAGGGACAACGTAAGTAAACTGTAATCAAGGTGCTCCAGACTGGCGGTCCCCGCCTCCCAGGTCATTCCTTATCTGCCCCTGTGGCTTAGTCACCAGCATTGGGGACTGTCTGGTCGCAGAAATGGTGCTGGAGGAGGACGCCAAAGTGGTCAGTTTTTCACTGCCTTCATGTCACAGTCTGGGTGATGACTGATTATCTTTTTTTTTTTTTAAAGATTTTATTTATTATTTTTCAGAGAGAGGGGAAGGGAAAGAGGCAGAGAGGGAGAGAAACATCGATGTATGGTTGCCTTTCACCTGCCTCCAGCCAGGGACCTGGCTGGAGACCTGACTTGCAACGTATTATGTGCCCTGGCTGGGGAATTGAATCAATGACCTTTGGGTTCGCAGGTGGGCACCTTTCCACTGTGCCACCAGCCAATGCTGATTGTCTTTTAATATGCCCTGTTTTATACATGCAGCAGAATTATCAGCTGCATTTTTTAACAGACAGATAAAGCCTGACAAGTAATTGTTCCCGCTTTACCTAGTATAGAAGAGGTTAGCTTTGGGTTAGAGTTCCAACACAGCGAAGAAATGCTAGAAGATCAAATTTCACTTTCATGCGGGAATGGGGCCTTAGGGTTGACATAAATCTCAATTCCTTACTTTTGGCTCAAAAGAGAGATTTCATTTTCAGTGTGGGAAGCCTGGCTGACCGGGCTCCAAGTTCATGGCCAATGAGCTCTCTGTAGACAGCATGGACATATCATGGGCATTCTCTACCCCAGGGCCTGTCTCCCTTCCAACACTGTAGTGACTGTGTGGTTTAAAAGGCCTTTTTCATATTCTGCTTGTTTTATTGGCTTTCAAGATTGTGGAATGGATATATCTACGTAAGTATATACTAGATATATACCTATATTTTATTTTATTTTAATTTTTATATACCTGTATTTTAAATATAACCAGGATCATATGATTTGATAGTAATTATCTTTCCCATTTTAGACAATAGCATATTTTACATTTATGTAAGACAGAGGGGAGCAAAAAGGGGATGGATGTAATACAACAACAATAAAATTAAATTAAAAAAAATCCCCTAACATTCTTAACCAAAAGCTAACTCAAAAGTATCAATATAATAATGGAAAAACTTTCAATTTAATTAAAATACATACTTCTGGCTCAAGAGTTAAGTCCCTTATATTTCATTCCTTTTTTTTTTTTTTTTTAAAGATTTTATTTATTATTTTTAGAGAGAGGGGAAGGGGGAGAGGCAGAGAGGGAGAGAGACATCAATGGTGGTTGCCTTTCACCTGCCTCCAGCTACAGAGCTGGCTGGAGACTTGGCTTGCAACCTGGTTATGTGCCCTGGCTGGGAATCGAACCACAGACATTTAGGTTCGCAGGCCGGTGCCTTATCCACTGTACTACCAGCCAGGGCCACCATTCCTTTTATATAGGTTCTAAGATAATACAGATATCACATAATTTCCCCTGTATCAGTCCATTATAACTTAACAAAGAGAAACAGAGGCAAACTTTAAATTTTAAATATGAAGACCATATTTCCTTCAGAGATAAACTTGCTTCAAAATACTTGCATCAGGATCTAGGAGTTTAATTTATAATTTTCCGTCATGTTCAGCAACTGTTGGTGGAAGGCAATGGCAGATGGAGAGTAAGGGAACAGTGCGAAACACTGACATTATTGTTACTAGACTTTAAAACTACTTCACAAATATTTTTGCATTTGGCATTTCAGGTTACATTGGAGGTGCTGGCTTTGGGCAGTGAGTGGTATTGTAGGGGAATCAGTGTAACCTTTGTGTTGACCAAAATGACTTGCAGGCTGTACATCCTACTTGTCAAGAGTATTGGTTCAGAATAGGGTTTAACGGGAGAAGAGCTTTTATTGCATTGCTTGTTTTTCTATGTAAACTGGGTTATTGAAGTTTTATACAAATACTGAAGGACATAAATCATAATTTTATAGCTTGAAGAAAATTGACCCCCACCCCCTAGTCAAGAAAGAGAATATTACCAGTATCCCAGAACCCCTTTTCATGGCACCTCTGTCACTAACCCCTCGTCCTCCATGGGGACTGCCGCCAGGACTTCTAAGACAGATTTTTGTCTGTTTTTGAACTTTATAGGAGTGAAACCATGAAGTAGGTACTCATTTGTGTTTTTTTTTTTTTTTTTTTGATTAAACATTTTGTGCACTGGATTCATCTATGTTGCTGTATAATAGCAACATAATGAAATAAATAGCTTATTTATTTTAATTGACATATGCTATGTGTAAGAAAATACCTCCATTTATTTAGTTAGTCATTATAAAGATTTCCATTTTCTTTTAGCATGTTAAAAAAACCAATATTTCTGTGGGGAAATAAAGTTACTTGTTTTGATTTTACCTCTTGAAGAAGTGGATTTTTTTCTTGTTGCTTTTAAGAGTTTCTATTTTTTTTGTTTCTATGCATTTTGCAAAGATGTATTAATTACGTTTTTCCGTGTATTCTGCTTGAAGTTCATAGTGCTCAATAGCAATTGCTTGTCATCATTTATCAGTTTTGGAAAAAGTTTCATTATTTACAATTTATTTAAACATGGTACATTTTCTCTTTTTCTCTTTTGGGTTTTAAATTACACATGTATTAGTCTTTTTCATGTTTCTTTACTCTGTATATATTTCATCCCTTTTATAACACTTTGTGGTTTGAACTGAATAATCAATTGGCATCTTTCAAATCACTAATCCTCTCATCATCTACATCCAATCTGATGTTAAATCCATTCTATTAAGCTCTAAAGTTTAATAATTGTATTTCATTTCTAGAATGTTCATTTGATTCTTTTATAGATTCTAGCTCACTGATGATGTTCTTCATCTTGTTTTGTAGCTATCAATTGGTTGTTTTCCGTCTTTGGAGTTAGTATCTGAATCACCTGCCAGTCTCTTGTTATGGTCATTTTTTCCCCACTTAGTTCTATCTCTTGGGATTTCTCTTGACTTTTCACGGAATGCTGGTTATTTGTCAAAAAACATTGAAGAGGCTCTGGAAGAACCTTTAGCCTGAGAAAACAGACAGATTACCATCGTTCAGTGTAAGGCTGAGCTGTTTGCTAGCCGGATTTTAGTCTCTGAAGGGCCTTTTCTTTATAGAACTCACCCTCACTCCTAGGAAGAAGTGTCTTAGGGTTCCAGACAAAGCCTGGGGTGTTTATCAGAGCATTTTTCTCTCAATGGGCCCAGTCACCAGCTTTATATGTCAATCACCATGACATTTCTCTGTCAACTCTTCCATCTCTTGGCTTCTGATTTCTTGTAAGATATTTTTTGTCCTGTGCTCATACCAATTAGTGGAAACCTCTAGGTGGAAAATGAGTAGAACTTGGGGTCACCTCAGTGAATTCTTTCCTCCACAGTATTTTGGCCCTTCAAGTCTGGGTGCCTTGACAGTCCTCATGTCTTGCAGTTGATGTTCAGAGACACTGATCTGCTACAGGCTATCCTATCAGTACTGGGAATGGAAATTGTAGATTATTATTATTTTTTTTTGTATTGTCGTCCACCATAAACTTTTCTCTTATTATCAAACAGAATTGCAATTTTACATTTATTTTCATAATCATGTGAATAATGTATGTCTCTCCCATTGGGCTTTAGGCTCCAAGAGGGAAGCCTTCATGCATGTTTTTGTCAATTATTGAATCCCAAGTAACTAGCATATTACCTGCTGCAGAGTATGAAATCAAATAGTATGAGGTCTGTCCCAAAAGTATTAATTATATTGACATTGGCTCGATATTTTTGGGACAGACCTGGTATATGAATGAGTGAATCATTCAGGAGCTTTTGAGTATGTAGAGTGACTCGAATAGAACAGTAAGGTCAAGTAGCAAGGCCAGAGTGAAGCTCAGATCCAGCACAGAAATTGTGGAAAGGTCATCAGGAAGCATATTCATTTTTCTTAGGAGCTGGAACTTGGAAAGATGGCTGCAGATAGAGGTGGAAAGTGAGAAAAATATTTTGTTCAAGCATTTCGGAGGAGTTGATAGAGTGAGTATTATTAAAGGTTCTGACCATCTAAATCCCTGGACCCTCAAATACTTACTAGGGTTAAAGAAGGCACTACTTTGAAAGTGCCCTTTGCCATAATGCCTAGAAAATAAAATAGGTATTTAGTCCCAGTGGTTGTCTTATTTAAACCTCCTGCTTTAGTTAGCTTTCTGTGATTAATATTGCTCCAGCAATAGCTGCCTTATGCTATAACCAGGCGAAGGTAGGAATTTAGGTTCCACACTGTCCTTGAGTGAACTCAAAGGTGGAGGTAGGGCTTCTTGTGACTGCTGGGCACAGGTGGATGTTCCAGCTTCTCTGTGGTCTCTGCCAATACCACTGACATGACAGCCTCTTGACCACTGGGTAACAGTGAAAGTCTTACATTTCCACTAGGAGTGTTCTGACTCCCCTGCAGCCGGGAAGGATAGGAGATACTTGTCAGTCCTAGGTGAGGATGAAAGTCCTTGTCACTCCTGGGTTCCTTGTTTGCCCTTATGTGACACCGCCAGGGCAGGAAATGTTGGGGCACCTTTTTACAGCCTTGTGAGTGACGCCTCAGGGTCCCCCTTGGACTTTGCTGTGTAGGTCGGAGAGTAGCTAGACCCCAGACTCTTCTGTGGTGTGACCAGGACGGCATCAACAAGGTTTCCCTCAGCCTGACTAAGTGGTAGACAGGCTACCAGGTGCCTGACGGTGCCTGACTGTCCTTTCCTTAGAGCATTTACTTTAGAACACTTGCAGTGCCTTCCTTGGTCACTGTGAGATGTAACTCTTTTAAAAATCTTGCCAGTTTGACAACCCAGGAATGTGTTTCCCAAGGACTTTGGAACCATCTTTTCATGTGAACATGAAAAAAGATAGTATCCCCACCTGTCAGTCTGTGTGGGAGAGTGGCAGCCTCACCACTTAGCAAACACGCATGGCCCAATCACAGAGGGCAACGTGGGTGGACTCAGGAGCAGCCACGTGCTGGACACATTCCCCTGACCCCCACCCCGCCCTCCTCCCCACTACCCTTTAGTCCTTTCCCACCAGCTGGTCCCCAATACTTCAAACACACTGCTTTTGTTTCAGTGCAGTGGACTTTGGTCTCTCGCACTGATTACCAGTCTTGGATAACTTTGACTTTGTGCCATGGAACTTGAGTTTTGACAGATATTTTGTTGGAGCGATTGTTACCTGAAAGTTTATATTTTATTAGGCTGCCCTTTTCTTATCCTTTTGACCGAAGAAATTCAAGTTTTTCACATCTGCATGTCTTGGTGTTTCTGGATTGTTGATTTTTTTGCTTCAAACCTGGGATATGTGAGACCAAAAGAGAACCTCACTGCTGTCATTCAGTCCTACGATCCCTGGTCAGTTTGATGTCTTTTTGTTTTTTTTTTTTTAAGATTTAATTTATTATTTTTAGAGAGAGGGGAAGAGAGAGAGGCAGAGAGGGAGAGAGACATCACTGTATGGTTGCCCTTCACCTGCCTCCAGCCACAGACCTGGCTGGAGACCTGGTTTGCAACCTGGTTATGTGCCCTGACTGGGAATTGAACCAGCAACCTTTGGGTTCACAGGCTGGCACCTTATCTACTGTGCTAGGTCTGATGTCTTTTTTCCACTTTTCAGGGGCTTTTGTGGGGGAGGAGGTTTGAAGAAAACATATTCATATTCTAGGATTTTTAGTTAGGTTTAGTGGGTAGAATGAGGGCAGAACTTCTACCCATCTTTCCAGAAATGAAAGTCCTAATTTTTTTAATATCACATTTGTTCTTCAAATGGCTACTTGACCTCTACAAACTTTTGGCATTTGTCATTATGACAGGAACTTTATTCACTTAAGTGATAACACATTAAAAATTTTTTTAAAACAATCATTCAAAAATATACAGGAGTTGACAGTATATTTAAGAAATTAAACAGCTTTTCCTTATCTTCCATAGCTAAATGTAATGTTGGAACAAGTTATGATAATGGGATTAGGTTTGGAGTTTAATCATGCTCTTCCATGTCAAATATTTTGAAACAGTGACAAGGCGGTAATTGGCAAGTATGTTTCTGTTATTAAAGCCATCATCTGGAAATTAGTGTGCGCACTGAAACAACAGAATACCAACAACCAAACAGAACCCAGGGGCTAGAAGTGGACAGAAGTAGCAGAAGTCTGAGAAGAGGGTGTCTGGCCTGTTGCCGAGAGCTGCTTCTTACGAAGATGCCTGCCTGGCTTCCTCGCCTTGTTCTCCTCACCAGCAGGTCACACTGTGGGCCACCTGCCATGCTGCTTGGATCTGGGCTGTTCCTCTTTCAGCAAATCCCCGGACAGATTCCAGATGCCCAGTAACACATGTGTACATGACTGTTGCGCTCATCCGCCCAGGTGATGGAAGAGCTCTGGCCACATCAGCACCCCACACTGGGCACCGCCAGTTGATGCCACCTGATTGTCCAACTCAGCATGCCAGAGGGGAGAGAGCAGTCAGACCCGGCTGAGCGAAGGCCAGCCTCCCCGATCTCGAGATAAGCTCACTTAGGGAGGATGGTGGTTCTATTGGGTTGGCCAAAAAGTCCATTGAGTTTTTTTCTATGAAATAAAAGACACATTTTTCATTTTCACCAATAACCGTATTGATTTAGATATTTTGAGTATCACTCACGTGGTAGAAAGTTGATCATTCTCAATTAATGTCTTGATCGGGTCGCTGTTGACTTTATCTCTTCTATCCAACGGTGGAGCATTGTCCAGAGAGAAATCTCCAGTAGGAAACTTCACAAACTACTTTTGACATGTTTAATCAGTCACAGTATCTTCTCCATACACTGCACACATCTATTTTTGGATTTCAGTTGCATTTTTACCTTTCTTGAAATAATAAAGCATAATATTTAAAAAATGTTGCGTATTTTCTTCCACCTGCAATATTAAAATAACAGCACAAAAATTTACCAATTTTGATATGATTAAAAAAAAACACATGCTGATTTGGCAGCTGTCACAATACAGTCTAACAAAATTGTTTCAAATGAAGTTAAAGACAACTAAGGGCTACTAGAGCCATCGTACAGAAAAAATGCCAAACAAACTTTTTGATCAACCCAGAAGGAAAAGGCACTTTCTGGCCTTTTTCGCCTTTGTGAGGTCTGAGAGCATCACCGGTTCAAGGTCACCTCTAACCCTTTTGCTGCACAACAGTTGGGAAGGAAGCTCAGCTTTGATCGCAGAGCTGATGGCTTCTTGACCTTACCCTCCTCTCTAGCTCCTGCCACAGGTCCAAGAGTCCAGCAGTTCCTTGCTCTCAATAAATGGTCAATGAGCACATTTACAAAACGGTGGATGCACTCATGTCTAGATTTTCCTTCCATGCCTTAGATGGTCAGGACATAGAAACTTTTTTATTTATAACAGCCTCCCAATGAAAAGAAATGATTTTACAGAAATGGATTTTTTAAACGCTAAATCACTATCTTCCTCTTTGTCAGGTTTTGGCACATCCAATCCAGGGAAGAACAGAAATAACACTGCAATTGAATTGCCAGAACAATCCATTTTAGCAACACTAATAAGTAGAGTAGAGATTCCAATCTTAACACCGACAGTGAGAGGTATTTTGAAATGTCGCGACTGTGCACAGGTGTACCACTGGAAACCTCAAACACCAGGCTGACAGCTGACAGCACAGATGTTTCAAAACAAAAGGTGAATGCGATTTGATTATTTATTTCCCAGAGTGCTTAGAACAATGCACAGGCCTCTCCTTTGGCTAACAGGAAATAAGAGGCTACTTCCTAACCCCAGATGGGCTTCCTTCCTTCCACACTTGTTTCCTTTTGTGCCTGCCCTTCCTTTCCTTGCAATAGATCCCCAGCCAGTTCTTCTAAAACCGTATTTCTTACAAAGCGCAGCTTCAGAAATGTCAAACGTGATGAACAATGAAAACCACCAAAGAGAAGGTTGTTCACAGCCCCTTCCCTGGGGCTTCTGCACGTTTCTGTGTCGCCATGCCGCCCGTCGGTGTTAGGAGTAACGTCCATCGTGGACGTACAGGTCACCCCTGTGATCTCTGGGTAACAAAGCCAGCCTTTCCCTGGGAGACAGTGCAGGATCTGTTCAGAAAGGCTCCGTACTGTCTGCCAAAGCAGCTCCAAAGCAAGGACCCCTTTCAACGTGTAAGATAAAGGGAGCTCCTTTGGAAAATTTGTGAAGGACACTTTTTTCCTCATTTAGGGGCAGAGTAGAAGCAGGGTGCAGATGAAGGTGGTTCTGGTGAATTTGGTGAAGCCCATCTGAGGGAGGCAGTGAAGTGCACCAAGGTTCTGATGAACGGAGGACTTGTCTACAAGCTCAGATCAATACAGGGAGAAACAGATGACGCAGAAACTCAGAAGAATGAAGCCAGCAATGAGCTTTATGGATTATAAAATCTGTTCCTGTCTTTTGAAGAGAGGACATCTTCAGGTGAGAGAGAAGTAGCCCATGCAGGGTTAATCCTTCATACGCTTCCAGGCTTGCGTTATTAACATTAATGTCACTAGTTATCTTAGCCACAGTGCATATTTCAGCACGTGCTATTACGCCAAACCTTGTGAGGAATGACCTAAAATCATAGGTTCTGTAATTGCAGAGGAGAATTGGAGTACCAGCTCTGCTACTTGTGAGCAGTATGACCTTGGTCAGAAGAGCAAATGGCCTGTCTCAGGTGCTGCTTCTTCATGTTCAGACTGCTTGAGACAATCACAGCTCTCATTGGTTTTGGTGACAGTTAAGAAGAGAATGTTAGTAAAAAGCTTTGCAAAGTACCAGGCACATGGTAAATGATCGATAAATATTATTTATGTCAACTAGAGTGAATGATTACATTTTATTATTGTGTGTTTTTATGTAAATTAGTACTATTTATTATTTTATATTCACTTTTATCAACTTATGTTTTTGTATACATATTTATATCAATGTTTAGCATTGTGTTTATGTATATCAGTGTTTATACGAATATTTCTTTTATGCTACATGCTACACAAACTGAAAAGGAAGATAATCGTATATGTAGCTTCTTCAAATTTTCAAGCAATAGCAGCTTTTTCAGAGCTGTAAGTATAGGTCCTAATATTGCATATTAAATTCAATTGATATGATGCTTTGAATATTGACTAGTCAGTATTAATATAGTATAATGTACATTCTGCATATTAACTCACAGAGACTTTTCATGGCGTTAGTGAGAATTGCAGTTCTACTGAAAAGTCCCCTGTCTCAGTGTTTGTAACAAACCCTACACGATCTGCATTTCTTCTAATACTCACAATCATGCTGTGCGGTGATTTTATAAAGGGAACTCACACAGAGAGGAAACACCAGGCAATCCTGTTAAACCCAAACTCTCACTGCTTCCAATAAGTAGCCTAAATGGCCAAATGCCCTTCACAGCTTTTGAGAGGGCCGGCCTGTCTGCCAACTTTATTCCAAACTGTTTCCTTTGGAGTTATCCACGCACATCATTGAGCCGCTGGGAGGCCTGAGCCTGGATCTGGCTGTCAAAGGCCTGGTTCTTCCTCAGGTTCGTCTCAGCTGCCAGCGTGGTTTGGAGTAGCCTGTGGGGTAACGAGGGCCAGCATCTAAATGAATTATATGGTGAAATCCAGAAACTTTGTCATGAGGCCACGCTGGCTGACTTATGTGAACAGAAGGTGGGTAATGGGAAGGGGCTGGGACTTCACCCTTCATGTCAACTAGCAAGATAGTTTGCCACATTTTCATACATGTGACTCCTGGGTCACAGACAAAGGACTTCATTACAGCGCGGCAGGAAACATGGGCCTCATGTTCCCATTGGGTTCCGTTGTCCCCACATGTCATGGGACAATGCTTGGTAGATGCTGCATGTACAGTGGGTCTGTGTCTCCATTGAGGAAGCTGAGGTTAGGAAAATACCAGTTTTATTGGTGGGGGGTGGGGGGTACTCTCGGGCCTGCCCAACCTTGGTCCCGGAGATCTGTGCTTAGGAAGCAAATCTACCCGCTGCCGCAGCGGAGGCACCAGCTGTCTTCCCGGGTTGTTTGCTGTATAGATGTCTACATGAATGTAGTCCAGAATAAAAGCTGGGGATGCTTCTGCTCGGAACTGGGGAAAAGCACAGTGGAACGGTCCCTCAATAGGATGTAGCCTAGTGAGGTTCTGTGCTAGTTCCTCAGATGTGCCACTAGGGACAGGGGGCCATGGGTACCCAAGAAGGGGGACCTCTGCTTTATGTTTTAGATAGCAGGTTTCTTTGCAAGCCTTCATAAAGAATGATTTCTGTGGTTATCACAAAACCAACCTAGGAAATAAGAAAAAGCTCAAAACAAAATAAAACAAACATGTAATATTACTGTGGTGAAAGGAGGGAATAGATCAGGGTGGAAAGAAGGGTTGGTGACTAGTCAAAGAACATGTATGAATGACCCATGGACATGGACAGCTGGGTGGGGATACACTGTGGGAGAGTGGGGTGGGCCAGGTGGAGGAGAGCAAAGGGGAAAAAATGGGGACGACTGTAATAGAATAACAAAATATTTTTTAAAATAAGTAAATTATAATGTTATATATCAGACATCAACAACAGTAACAATATCCACCCCAAACTTAGGCTACATTTATGTCAGTGAGTGAATGAATTTTTCTGAAAATTACAGCCACTGGGTAAAAAAATAATCCAAGGTATACATATGTATTCAAGCTGATTTGCTATAATTTGATATCCGTGTACACTTCCAGAAACAAGTTTTACTGGGTCACATCAACTCTCCAAGTGTCCAGTGCTTACAGCCATTTAGAGATAAGTGCAACTTGCTGTAAAACAGGCAAGTATCTTAGCTCCCAGGGACCATCCAGAGAGCAGTATTATTGACATTCAATATATTGTTCCCAGGGTGCAATATTTGTAAGGTTGAGAGGCCTGGAGTTACCAATGTCATAGAAGAGAGGACAGGTTTTTAAGTGTTAAGGTACATGAGGGTGTGTACAAGCACAAGGCTATACGTAAAGCTTTAAATTTCTAAAAGATGGTTTTCAAATAAAATCCTTGCTTCGACTCTAAACACGATCAGCAACTTTATACCCATCCTTGAAATCGCTGAATAAGTTCTCTACCCGGAGTGCTACAGACATGAGGATGCCAGGCATTTGGTTGCAGCTGTGGACGTCCACATCTGTATGACAGAATGTTGTCTGACTTGTTAACCACTGATTGTCTTCATGCCTGCAATTCAGTGAACTGAGAACTCTAACTTGCTGGTTGTAATTTCCAGTGCTAGTGGCAGCATTAGGTTGAACAGAATACAGCATTCGTACTTCTACCTCTGAATGAAAGTCATAAGAGAAAAACAATTGGCACATGTTTAATTTTATTTTATTTGTAATCAGTTTCATTTTAATCAGAAAATTGTATTTAGAAACAAAGTTCATGGAATGATACTTAGAAGAAAGGACATGAACTCTTAATATGGTGTTGACATACCTTTTAATGTAATGTTTCAGCATGGATTTATGCTAGATCACCAGATTTTTTTTTTAAGAAGATGATTAAATATTTATTTATTTAAAGATTTTATTTATTATTTCCAGAAAGAGAGGAAGAGAGAGAGGCAGAGAGGGAGAGAGGGTGAGAAACATCAATGTATGGTTGCCTTTCACCTGCCTCCAGCTAAGGACCTGGCTGGAGACCTGGCTTGCAACCTGGTTATGTGCTCTGGCTGGGAATCGAACCAGTGGCCTTTGGATTCTGCGGCTGGCACCTTATCCACTGTGCTACCAGAGAAGATTAAATATTTAAAGTGCAAAGGAATAAGAAAGTTTTCTAAGCAGTGTGATTCGAAGAATTAGCCTCAGGACTTACATTTCTATAACCTTCTTCTGACATTTTATGATCTCATTTTCCTATACAAAGAAAGCACACAGCAACTACGAAAACAAAGAATTTGGAAATTTTGACAATGTAACACATATTTTTTCAGACATAATTTGAAATGACTTTTCATCATTCTTTTTCAACTTATATAGCTACACACTGAAAAGTATGCCCTGAGACATTACAGTGGCAAAAGCATGGGCTGTGGAGCCAGATCTTTTAGGATTCAACCCCAGTTCTGCCTCTATAATCTGATGTCAGTTTTCTTGCCTATGAAATGGTTGGGGTGGGCGGGGGGGTGGGACATTAAAGCCCTTTCTGGTGGCTCAGTCGATTGGCGCTGGCCTGCAAACCCAAAGGTCATTTGTTCAATTTCCCAGCCAGGGCACATAATCAGGTTGCAAGCCAGGTCTCCAGCCAGGTCAGTAGCTGGAGGCAGGTGAAAGGCAACCATACATTGGGGGAAAAAATGGGGACATTAATAAAACAGCCATGTGAAGATGAAATACTGTTATGTATGACATTATTTAGAATAGTTCCTGGCAAAATACAGTAATTATCATTGCCATATTATTAATAGCTAACAAATAGTTAATACATACACAGCGCTTACCGTATGTGGTACTAACTGGAGAGAGAAATCTCTAAAGCAAATAAATACCTCCCATTCTCATAGAGAGACATGACCTTCTATAAATGGCTGTCACACAAGACAGGTAAATAACCCAACAGATGAACACATTATATGTGGCAGAAGTCAGAGAAAGGCGCACAGTTTGAGCTGATCTCTAAAATCAGCTTCCTAGTTCTCTATGGAGAGAAGAATGAAATGGGTTGTCAGTACAGGGTACACGTTCTAATCCAAGGAATGATTCAAATCCCCGATAAAACTATGTGTTTCACAATAGTCAAGACACATGCCCAATGAATACTGTGTGTGTGTGTGTGTGTGAGTTTTTATATTCAGTTTAAGATGATTATTTCAGTAGCAGGGTAAACTGTTTTGTAGCGCTACAGAAAGAACACTGGCTTGAAGAGGTGGAGACAGGATTTTCTTAGCACCAGCTAACTGAGATGTGGGCGGATTTCCCAAAGGGCTGGACGACCTCTATGTCCTTCTCCCTCTCCCATTTCACTTTTTTTTTTTTTTTAGAAAAAACAATTTTGAGTTAAGTTGGCAATTCAATGTAAACACTCGACAACCTCTGTGCAAAATGAGTTTTCAGATCTATAAATACAATCTCGTGTGGATGCTAGGGAGAATGGATAAAAATGGATTTTGATGCTTGCTTTGTTAATTCACTAGGGTTTTTACATGACAGGGTGATGATGAAGAAGAATATCTCTATTTAGTTTGAGTGTTGATAAATTGATAAAAATTTATATTGGTTAAAGGATGTCCCCTCCTCCCCTGGAGTATAACTGTATTTTAATTCTCATGGTGACCAGATTGGATTATTAAACTAATAAGATATTCCTTCTGTTGTGCCCAAGATTACTCTTAGACACATGCTATAGGGAACCAGGTAGACAAGGCTTTGTAGCAGCTCCAAATTTCCTTCTCCGTATGTTAGTAGGCTCTGAGGAGGACTATCTTTTTTCTTCTGAATGTTCTAGCAAAGGTCCCAGAACTGAGTCTCCTTGGCTTTGAGTGACCTGCCACAGATCAGGAGTCTGTCCTGAGTGACCTGTGGCCAGGTGATGAGAGGCTCTGTTTATATTCCAAGCCTGCCCATCAGGCTGGCATGAATCAGCCCTGAGCAGTCAAATCAAGGAGGGCTGGTCTTGGAGCCCCATCAAACATGGGTAGTGGTACCTGAGGAAGCGGGAAAGGATGCTGTTTGGAAAAAAAAAAAAATCAACCAATACCCCTTGCTGACAAGAGCAAGCTGGACATATTCCACAAAGGGACTGCCTTCCATGCGTCATAAAGTAGCCATGGAATCCACAAATACGTTGACATTTTCATTCCACACAGTTGTCTCATTTTAGAGCTGTCTTTCATGAGGGAGCTGAAGAATTATTATGCCCATTAGTATCTGAAATGATGTAATGGCACTCTATCTGTCAAATTGCTTAAAATTATTTGTATTAAGGGCACAGAATGTGTCCCTAGCCCTTGCTCAAATAACATTTGCCATCTTGTTTAAAGATAATCTATCCTCTAAACAGAGGATAAATGGTGAGTAAAATAACATCTAGAGGCACCTTCTATGCAGATCAGAGGAATTAGAAACTGTAAAAAATGAGGTTTAGAGATTAATCATTGTAGACAGCTAGTTTAGATGAATTCAGTTAACATATTTAATATTAGAATATATGGCTTTTAGTTGTGATGGTTGCTCACATAGTGTCTGATGAAAGAAATAATTGACTTCAGGGCCCAAATACATTCTGCTAAAATATAGATAGAGCTTGGACCAGAACAGATGCTATTCTTATCAGAAAGGACGAAAAATATTCAGTTTACTTCATATTCATATTTCATATATTTCTCATTAAAGCATTGCAGAGAGCAGATAAATAGTGACTCTGGGATCCAAAAGACCTTGAGGAGTATCCTCCACCTGTAACCTATTGGCTGTGGGACTTCGGGCAATTCATTTAAATACCTTCTAATGAATGAAATGAGCATGGGAAATTGTGCCCTACCTAGAGGAGTCATTGTGAGGGTTAAGGGAAATAGGCTATTTAAAGCATGGAGCATACATACTACCATGCTCAGCTATTATTTTATTTTTGCCACAGCTCTTATATAGGCATAGTGTTGTTTAGGTACTCAGTCTTCTGTGGCTAAAAATGTCTACATGCGTCCAGAAATAGACATTTCTAAATAACTCTAAAATGGGTATTGTTGTGTAGAAATATTTTGTTTCTTGGTAATTTGACTTATTTCCTCAGAACATAGCCTGAAAAGGTGCTGGCAAGTCAAGCATTTCTAGAGTTTCAGCAGTATTTTGAAATTCCATCCCGGCATCCCCAACGTGAGGGAGTAAGTGGGTTTACCCGAGGACTGGAGTTTCTCACCGAATTGCAGATAGCCACAGGAGCATAGCTGGAGCATAGCAGAGACCTGCGCCCAGCGGACTACTTTTCTGGTTGCTGGCCTTTCAAAGGGCCAGCTAACAAGCTGTTAGACCGCTGCCCTTTGAAAGGGCAAATCCCAGGCTACATCCCCGGACTAGAATTGCTTATTTGTTCTAGCCTGATATTTTTGTCCCGCACAGGCTAGAAGGTCATCAGGGTGGTTGCTGTTTGTCCCTGAAAGCTGTGAGGGTCGCAGTTCACAGCCAACTAATAATAACAAGGCATCTCTGGGCCTAAATCCTAACATCGCTTTCCCATGCTAACTCATCAATTTGCTCTCCGCGTTCATGCCTGTGTTTGTCTTCCTTAAGGAAACCTCTTGAAGAGAAGGAGAAAGAAGGCTGTATGGTATAGATGGTAGAAGGAAGGATTTGAAGTAGTTGTAGAAAAAGGCAGTTTAAAATAATTAAGAGGCGTGCTTTTCATACACTGAATCAGAACAAGGCAGTATGAAAATACTGACCCCGAGTGACTGGCTGTTCCAGTTAGCCTGTGACGGAGGGATTTTCGGGGATGTGGCACTCTCGGCACTAAAACTGGGGGAGTCCCAGGCAAACTGGGGAGTTGGTTACCTTTGGGGAGACTTTATACCAGACTGAACCACGTCAGTGGTCAGTATCCTTTTATTAAAAGCTCCCCTTTTTTGCATAGCCTGTTGACGCTGGGTTTCTGCCCTTGGTAGAGGAATGATGATTGATTAGCACACCTTCCTGCCACCTGTACCCCACCTAGCAGCACCAGGGACAGTGGCCTGCAGTTGGCAGTAGGGGCTCAGGTCCTCTTGCTGCCGTGTCTTTTCGAAACCCCTCCTTCAGTTCAGAGGGGCTACTCTTGGGCCACAGGGAGCTGTGAAAGACAGATTTTTAAACCACTTTGCCTTTTTTTTTTTTTTTTTTATATCTAGCAGTTTATTTGTTTATTTTTAGAGAGAGAGAAGAGGTGAAAAGAGAGGGAGAGAGACATCCGTGTGAAAGAGAAACATTGATTGCTTGCCTCTCCTACCTCCACACTGCAGGCTAATTGGGAATCAAACTGGTGACATTTTTCTTTGCTGGGGGCACCCAGGCTGAGCCATGCGACAGAGTGAAAGGCAGGAGAGTTTGCAGTTTGGTTAGAATGGTAGTGATAGGGAGATCTTTCATGTTTCTTCTCCCTTACCTTCCACACTTTTTCCCAGATTCATTTTCCATGACAGTTGTTATCTTCCCCTTCCTCCTCCTCCTCTTCTTCACATTACTTTTTATCACCTTTCTTTATCACCACTGCACATTTTGTTCTTTTCAACAGCTAGCAGCCACTAAGCAAGTATTGCATGAGGTACTTTATGTATTATCTCATGAACTTCACTACATATGCTGTGAGTTAGGTGTGTTTATCCTCATCACACAGATGGGCGAGCAAAGGCCCAAGAGTTGACATATTTAAGTAGCAGGTGATGGCATTTTACCATGGGAAGCATGGAGGTTGGGAAGTTGGGTGACTCAGGTCCAAATCCTGGCTACTCTCCCTTGCTTAAGACCATGCATCCCATCTCTTGTTTATCTTAGTTAACTTTTTTCTTGTTTGTATCAGTTTTTATGACCACTATTTTACAATTAGTACAATACTCCAAGAGAAGTTGACATTTTCAGGGATGAATCTAATAAAAATTCCCTCCATCCAAGTTAATAAGCTATGTGTTGAAGGAGTATATTGCCAAATAAGCACCCATATGTGTATAAAGATGTTTTTGCTTAGTGAAAAGAGAGTTGGACTGGGAATAAGTTGGGTCATGTTCCTGGTTGTAGTTCTTCGAACACCTTTGGACATGTCACTGTATGTTTCTTTCCTTTGTCTAGAAAATGAGGGTATGCCGAGAGCTTCTTTTGCAAAATGGCAGGAATACCCTCAGGGAGCCAGCACCTTGATGCAAGTCACCATGTGGATGTGTAACATTTAGGCTCTTTCCCTTCTCTGAATCCCAGTTTGCCCATTTGTCACAAGGTGGCATTAAAATTGGTTAGGTGGTGTTGCCATCTTTCCAGATGTTAGACCTGGACCCGTCAGCCTTTGGACCCTAGAGCCTTAGAATATGGCTCCCTTCTCCACATTGGAGGCACAGGCAGGTCAAATTTGAGCAGAGTGTCTTGATCCTGAACAATGGTCCTATTTTGAAGAAAATGAAAGAGAGGTGGCCAATAACATTTAGAAAGTGGTTATTGAATTTACTGTCTGTATGCACGTGAAGATACAATTCTTGCCAAGATAGTATGTAAGCTCCATGAAAATAGGATTGTGGTTTTGGTCAGGATCAACTTTCAGCACCTTGGACAGCACCTGGAACTGGTCATGGGATGAACAGTTGCTTGCACACTGGGCACACCTGCAGGGGGTAGAAACCAGTTTCTTGTGTGGACTTGACTTCGCATACCAGCCGCTTCTGGTCATTACAAATATAGTGATAAAGGTAGCTCAAAGGAATTAGTGTTTATGTCTGGAGGGGTCAGAACAACCAACAGGGTAGATGCCCAGAGGGGCTAAAATCTACATAGCTATTCTCAATTGGGGATTGCTTCCCTTCCTAACACTGTCAGTGTTGAGAACACAAGAAATAATGGGGGATGGCGGTGTGTTTTCACCTCAGTAAGGGTGGTTCAATCACCATGGTGATCACTAAAACTACAACACAGCTTCATGAGGCATGCTAGCAGAGATTTAAAAATCATCCATTGTGAGTATCACACACACAGTCTGCAGTACCACCAAGGGTTACTCTGAGTACCATTTCATCCGTTAGAGTTACTTCCTAGAAAGACTGTTTTAACTAATACTAAAAAAATACCTCAAACTACTATGTTTAAATAAACTCTTCATTGTTTTGATCAATTCATTGTGTTTCACAACTGTACCTCTTGAAGGCGCTTAAGTGCTCTTCAATGGTTTCCAACTGCTCTTTGAATGATATTCAGAATCCTCTGAATTGTATTTGAATTGCTTTACCTGTTTTGTAGGCTCTATCCCACCACATGCCTCTCTTTCCCTTGCTCAGGCCACATAAGTTTCTGACAACTTCTTGAGCACAGAAAAATTCTGCCACTCAACTTGTTCTTGTTATTCCTTCTTTTGGAACAATTTCCCTCCCAACGTTGTTTTCCTGCTGGGCTCCTTCTTGGTTCTCAGATCCCCAGCAGCCTCTTGAGGAAACCTTTGCCTATCAGTCTTGTGAGGAGTCCTATCCCTCACAATCATTGAACACTGCCCTTTGGTTGTTTCCTTTAGATCAAAATTTACCCTAAGATTTTGAATTTTTGCTCCTTTCTTACTGACCTGTCACCCCCCACCCCCTCACACACACACTCCCCAACTAAAATGCAATTTCCTTAGGAGAAGGGACCAAAAATTAGTTATTTACATTTAACTGTATGCCAGGCATGATGCTCAGCCCTAGTTGTAGAGTGCTGAGCTAAATATTTATTCAATAAACAATAAACAGTAAACAATAGAGTAAGAGGAAGGAAATCCAGTCCAGCAATTTTTGATTTCTTTAGGCATGGGAAATAAACCATGCAGGTTATAGTACCTAAACTTCTAAAAGTTTTACTCGGAGAGCAGATCCCAGTCTCTCCATGAAAAATGTTGCCTCAACTGAGGTTTCTTGCCTTAAGACGTAAGGGTTGCAAAGAGACACACAGATTGGGTGCTTCTTTCTGGGAAAAAAAGGGCTTCCTATCTTTCAGCTATTCAGTTATTTGATTAAGAATACATTTATGGTTTTCTTAAAAATAAAGCTTGTATTGGGAAAGTGAAACTAAGAAAAGATTGTCTATTTTTGTTCTATTTAAATTAGAAGTTCTCAAAAGAATTTTTTAAATGGGCACTGGTGTTAGTCTGTTTCCCTTAGTGTCTGTAGGTATTTATAAATTTGAGGTACTGCATATATTTTTTATTATTAATGTAAAGTTTAGAATTATTTATAACTAAGATTTGAAACATACATACATAGGTGTATGTGTGAGCATGTGAAAATGGTGTGGCTTTCCACCAAGGCACTTGCGTGATTCCCTAATACAGGGATTGGCAAACCACTGCCTGTAGATGAGATGCAGGCCTGTTCTGTGTGGCCTACCTGTTAAGACTAGTGTTTGTGTGGTACAGTTACACAATGGAATACTCTGCAGCAGAAAGAAAAAAGGAACTCCTACTTTTTGTGACAACATGGGTAGAATTGGAAAGTATTATGCTAAGTGAAATAAGCCATCCAGTGAAAGACAAATACCATACAATGTCACTTATAAGAGGAATCTAATGAACAAAATAAACTAAAGAACAAAATAGAACCACAGGCATGGAAACATGGAACAGACCGAAAGTGACCAGAGGGGAGGGGAGATGGGAATAATGCTAGAAAGAAGGGGAAGGGGCTAGACAAAGAACATGTATGAATGACCCAGGGACATGGACAACAGTGTGGGAATTGACTGTGGCAGTGGGGAGTGGAATAGGTGGAGGAAGACAAAAGGGGGAAAACTGGGACAGTTGTAATAGAATAACAATAAAAAATGATTTAATAATAATAAAAAAGAAAGGAAAAATGTAAAATAGACACGATCATTCTTTTAGCAAGAATAGTTTCTTAAAGAACTGAGGAAATTTTCTCGCTGGCCCCTTACAGCGGAAGGTCACCCCTCATCTAACACATGAGCTTATAACAGTGGGTCTGCTGGGGACGCCAGTAATAGGCAATTTTATAAGGTGTTCTTGACTATCTAATTTGGGGAAATAGTAATGTATACTGTTCTATTGATAGCTCTCTGAAATATTTTAATTCTCTGGCTGCCAAATAATAAAAACATGAATAATGATTAATAATAATATAATGGAAATAATATTGTGCACTTATATTTCAGGCACCATTCTATGAGCTTTTACCAAACAACTATTTCCTTGTTGTTTTCCTGAATGACTGTCTTAAAAAGCAAATGCCACTCCCTTGATTGTATTGTAAGCACTTTTCCTGATTTACTGAATGATTGCTATAAAAAATAAGGTGACATTTCCAAAGATGCATATTCTAGGGATTTGAAGGCATCAAGAGAAACACATACACTGAGGGACACACCTATGCCACTTCATCATGTTTTATTAGTTTCTTAATCAAAGTCTTGAAGAACAAGTATTCCAGAAACTTCCTTACCAGCCTCCTCTCTGAGTGTAAGCCTGCACGAACTGTATTTTCTTACACCCAAATTGGAGCTATCTGTTATTGAGAGTTAGGTGAAGACTTGCATTGCTGTGGTGCTTCTCATATTCCCAGGTCATGAGTTACGAATACTCTCTTTATGATCACATTTAATGTTGAATGTCATCACATCTCCTTTAGCTGGTCCTCTGGGTCCCTAGGATGTCTACCTGCTCATTGCTTCATAAAAGTCAACAAACTAACATAAATACTACATACATTTAATGGGTAATTCTCAAAGTTTGGAGTGGAACACATATCAGGTGTTTTTATAAACCCACATGTGAAATGAGAATAGTTAGACTCCTGTTAATGAGCTCAGCAAACATCAATTACTTGAGTTTCCCCTAATAGCATTTTGAGATTGTTTTTTCCATCTCGTAGGTAATAAGTCAAGATAAATAGGAATTAACTTCTCCTTTATATTTGAGGAAAGATACGATGCATGTTTTTCTTTTTATCCATGTGTTTGCCTCAGAAATGATGAATCAAGCATTGGCATAGTAACGGAGCTTTAATTTCTTCATCAGCTCTCTGCCTTGTCCTGAAAATTGCCTTGCAAAACTGGAGGCATTTGAATTTCACCAGGATACATCCTGAGAATTAGAGAAGAAACCCCTTTGAACCACTGTCATGTTTGATAGTGTTTCCATGTTAAAATTATGGAATGATTGTTCAAAACTTGACTTCACTGTTGATGTTCAGAATCTGGCAAACATATAACATAGAGAAGAAATGATGTATTAGGAGCTTTTGGCTGGTGAGCAGAGGACGCGGTGAGGTCCCCTAGATGAACTGAATGAGGGCTTATGATCTATTATTTTTTAAAGATTTTATTCATTATTTTTAGAGAAAGGGGATGGGAGAGAGGGAGAGAGGGAGAGAGGGAGAGAGGGAGAGGGGGAGAGGAACATCAATGTATGGTTGCCTTTCACCTTCCTCCAGCTATAGACCTAGCTGGAGACCTGGCTTGCAACCTGGTTGGAAATCGAACCAGAGACCTTTGGGTTCACAGGCCGCCACCTTATCCACTGTGCCACCAGCCAGGGCCTGAATGAGGGCTTTTGACATGCTCAACATGGAGGTAAAAAGGCCCAAAATCTTTACTGGCTTTCATACCATTGTTTGGCACAGGAAGTATATTAATATGAAGTAGATGTTACTATTGTGTATTCCTGCGCCACTTTTGCTACACAGAGCTTTATGCATTCTGCTTTTACATGTTTTATTTTTCTACCTCCAAAACAGAATTAACGACATTGGAGCTTGCAGGAATTACTTGTGTGTTAAGATTTGGGGATGTGTAGAATCCTGTGGCAGGGGACTCCTACACTGTCCCCCACCTGGGCCAGGCCAGGCAGAGTTGAATCTTCCTTTGAAGCGTGGGCCACATGTTCCTTTGACGTGCAGTCTGACCTGAGATTGGACTTGTCCCTTTCTCTGTGCCTTGTGGATAGAGATTTCTTCCTCTATCATAAGCACATGAATATTTGTTAATAAATAATGAACAATGAGTAAGTAAAGAAAGATTTCCTCTCTCTATCACCTGCTACCATTCTTTCTATACCCCGGGCTCTGTAAGCCCCACCCAAGTACATATTTCTCAGGCAGGCCAAGTCCTTTCAAGCCTTCTTGGTATTCTTCCTACAGGATTGAATCGTACTGTTCTAGAAAGTTTCTGTTCCAAGCAACTTGCGTGTACATCCTGACCTTTTCAATGAATACATGCTCAACATCCAAAGACTAAAGTGACTATTTCCTCATGTCCTTCCCTATTACTTTGCTCCTTTGTTTGTTCTAGTAGGAACTGCTTTTAGTGGAAATTGGTAGCTTATTCCTCTGCCTCCTCACAAGGAAATGAAAACTCTTTGATGCGAGGAATCATGCTTGTTTCAGGGATGTGGAATTGGTGTTTATAAGTCTGTTTAATGTGAATTCCAGGAGATGCTAACCTTTATTGGAACACTGAAACCAAAGACATCTCATTATTATTTATAATTTTAACTTTTAATCTTTACTTATGGCTCACAATATTCTTTCAGGATTTGGGATGCGGGAGTTAGAAAGAATAAGGTTGCAAACGTCTAAGGACCTTGCAAATGTCTTTCCTCATCACCTCCTGAGTTAAGTTAAGACTTTCCTCAGGAGATGCTGAAGTGGTTCGAGTTCACCTCACTTAACCTACTGCCTTAATTTATGTTTAATCACTTGGATTCCTCATTTTTGATAACTATTTACAATTCATAGGATACCATTTTTTTTTGAGGACTGTGGTTTCCTATGAACAGAATTCAAGTAAAGAAAGGGCATTTTTAAAAAATTAGGTGCAGGAGATTTCAAAGAAGAGAAAGTTGTAATTAATTCTTAGACAGGAAGTCAAATATAATTGCAGTTCATGATGTGAGAGATAAAGCATTTAAAAAAATCTGTAGTAATAAATGAATTTAAAAAATTGTTTAATTCTGTTGTTCTGAAACCTGTTTTTCCTTCTTTATCTTGGCCTACTTTTTTATTGTGAGTGCTAAAAATATTAGCAGCATTTTTCCCCCTAGGAATTCAGTTTGAGAAAAGTATAGTATGAAATAGGAATTAAGGAGCCATTTTTGGTGTTACCCCAGATAATTTAAGAGAAAAATTTCTGGGGAGAATGAAGCAAGTGAGAGAGAGAGGTAGAAATAACAGGTAAAAGATAGCACTTGCTAGGTTCTTCAAAGTCATTGTGTCCACCAATAAATCCCCTTTTTAGCTCATGCAATTTAAATTTTAGCTTGTGTTATTGTAAGTGAGAGTCCCAACTGAGAAAAATATTTCAAAGTCACATTCTGGTATTTGAAGAAAATGGAGAATCTGTCTGAATGTGTAAGGACATAATTTGACTAGAACTTTATCTCTCTCCTTTCCATTTGCTTCTTTGCAGGAAACTGGCCCTGTATTTAAATGGAGATTTTGCTCCAGCCAAAAAAAAAAAAAAAGGTGTCAGTTCGTTATTTATAAATGAATAAGTGAGTTTCTCCTAATGACTGTTTCAAGTCACTGACACCCACCTCTAGGGCTATACATTGGAATTAATAAATATGCAGAATAAGATATAGCTACAATGGACCTCACATGATAAGAAATAATCTTATTTTTTATTTTATTTAATTAATTTATTTTTTGCAAGAATGAGCATTAAGTCCTGGCTGCTGGGACCAAAAGGTCCCTGGTTCGATTCCAAGTCAGGGCAAATGACCCAGTTGTGGGTCAGAGGTTGGGGGTGTGCAAGAACACACCAAAGTTTCTCTCCCTCTCCTTTTCTCTCCCCTCCCCTCTCTCCAAAAACAAAGAAAATCTAAAAAAAAAAAAAAGAATTAGCATTAAGAAAGCTCCAAATTAATCTAAATTGTATTAAAAAAAAACTGAAGACCTGTAGTTTAAAAAGCTTTGTTTGCTTTTCAGGGTTTAAAAAGACTAAGCATATTTAAAAGCAACTGATATTGTCTCAGGGGCCTGGGGCTTCTACAGTTATTTAACACTCTAAATATAATCTATTGACCCCTGGCTGGTGGCTTAGTGGATAAGGCACTGGCCTGCAAACCCAAACGTCGCAGGTTCAATTCCCCAGCCAGGGCACATAACCAGGTTGCAAGCCAGGTCTCCAGCCAGGTCCGTAGCTGGAGGCAGGTGAAAGGCAACCATACATTAATGTCTTTCTCCCTCTCTGCCTCTCTCCCTTTCCTTCTTGTAAAAATAATAAATAAAAAATCTTTAAAAATATATGATCTATTGGGAATTTTCCCAGAGAAATAATTTTACAAAGAAGGCGTAGAATTGCATCATCAGAACTTGACTATTCATAGTTCACTGAAGTTGCTGACAGTTTTTGTAGGAAAAATGACATCATAATGATATAGATTGCAAAGTATTTTGTTCCGTAATTTCTCTAAAACGCCTCTGTGAAGTTTTCTCACTCTAACTAGACATACAGTCATAGTTTCACATACTTCATTCTCTTTGCTATCTCTGATGCACAGCACCATTTTTACATAATGAGATATTTTGAGGTGGTAGTTTTACTATTTTATTAGATTCCCCATTACTTCTGAACTCTTGAAATTTGAATGTGCAATAATCTAATAATGTAAAAATTAGTCATATTTGTGTAATTACACAGAAGCAATGTTCCTTAGTAATACTATCTAACATTTATTGAGGAATTACTATAGTCCAGGTAGTCTTTTAAACACCGCTGATATAGTATCCTGTTTGATTCTCACAATCAGGATGAAGTAAATACTTCTTATATCATTTCCTTTTTACAGATGGGAAAAACAAGGCCAAGGGAGTTAACTAGCTTGCCTGAGGTCACCCAGCTAGTTAATGCCAGTCAGCATAGAAAATCAGAGTATATTTGGGACCCTACACGCCACACCACTCATGTTAAGAAGGTCAGTAGGTTAGAAGGCCAGAGTTTGAGTTCTGACTGTCCTGCTGTCCATCATGGTACCTCTTAACCTAATCTTTTTTTAGGAAGATTTACCTCATCAGGCTGTTGGATTTAACCGGAAGCATTGTGCAACTAGCTGGGTGAACATAGCATAGAGATTGATCAATGTAACTTTATTGGTTCTGACAGCTACATCAAAGGCCCTCAACTTGAGGTTGCTAGTCAGCTAGACCCAAATCTTAAGGTACATCTCTGCATTTTTTATGAGTAGGTGGTCTAAGTTCGTGTAATACTATCTAAGCAACCCACATCACCAGAAGTGATGTAGACTAAATAAGCATCTAATTTATCTTCAAAACCAGGGGATCTTTGAGGATGAAAGGAAGTACTATTATTAATTACACTGAGACAACAGGTCCCAACCAGGACATAGGTTCACTATAAATGATGGATGAAAATAGACATATCTGAGTTTAGTTTGCTTTTATACACAATTATAAGAGTCAAATTAAGTTAATCCTAAGGGCCCTTCTAGTTCTGAGGTTATGTGATTTTTTTAAAAGTTAAATTTAAATCCTACTGGCTCAATATACCAGCCAGACCACTTAAGACTGTCTCATGCTGTCATCTATCATTTGAGAGAATAAATCACATTTACCATTTTATTTAGTGAAAATACGATTAGAAAAGTAAATGCACAATGACAATAAAGAAAAAAAAAAACAGTAATCCAAATATAAACAGACCGTGGATTATTCTGTTATGTATCCTTTGGGATGCCTCACTCATTCATTTGCATAAAGAATTATGGGATGATCCTGTTTTCTTTCAAAGTCCTGACTATCAGGATCTTCAGAGTAGAAATGTTTAGATGTTTGGTAAGGTTCAGATTGGAAAGGCCTTTCTTTGAACTTGGAGTGTAGTGTAATATGACAATTCTACACTCGCTGTAAAACTGTAGCACAAAGAGCATCGACACGCCAGTAGTCTTCCTGTGGTCACGTATATTTAAAGGCAAAATGGACCAAGAGTCTCAGCTTGTGGGGTGCATTACAAAATGACATTATTGCCATGTTGGGCTATTGATGATGTCCTGTTACTATCCATCTTGACCTGGGACCTGTGTCTTCTGTAAATGTTCCTTGGGATTCTTCCCAGTCTTCGAGTTATGGTAAGAATGAACACTGCCTGGAACCCAAAAGTTGTTCAGGAAAATATTTGTTAACATTAAATGTAGAAGGAAATATGAAATTCCAAAAGTAAAAGAAACAGTGAGGATTAGTGCTATTCTCTTAGCTTAAAGTTTTATGCTAATTATCATTAAATATAGTAGAATGTCATAAGCTGAAGGTTTGATTCAATACATGCCCCTAGAAAGCTATGATATCTTATTTTTAAATTGTCATAAAATAAGCATAAAGATATATCATAAAAAGATTCATCATTTTAACTGTTTTAACTGCAGTGGCATTAACTGTGCTCACAATGTCGTATAGACATTACCAGTACCTAGTTCCATAATTTTCTATCATCCATGGTGGAAACCAGTACCTATTAAGCAGTCACTCTCCATACTTCTTTCTCCCAGTTTTTGAAATCACAAAGACTCTCCATTTCAATGGATTTGTCTATTATGGTTATTTCTTAGTAGAGTCATAAAATAGATTGCCTTTTATGTGTGGCCTCTTTCACTTAATGTAATATATTCAAGGTCCATCCATGTTATAGCATATTTTCCCTCTTTACTGCTGAATAGCATTCTAATGGATGGATATATTGCATTTGCTTTATCCATTCATCCTTTGATGGACATTTGGATTGGTTCTACATTTTGGCTATTGTAAACAGTGCAGCTATGAACATTCACATCTAAGTTTTTGTTCAGACACTTATTTTCCAATACGTTCGATATATACCTAGTAGTGGAATTGTCGGATCGTTACAATAATTCTATTTAACTTGTTGAGAAACTGCTGTATGCTGACTTTTAACTAATTAAAGCATGAAGTATGTGACAGATATTAATGTTTCTTCTGTGACAGGTTCGTTTGCTGATGGGAACTAGCTGCCTGGCCAGGGCCTGGGATCCCCAGGCCTGACACTCGGGTCAGGCCATGCGGCTCACTCAGGCCAGCAGCATCTGAGTAAAAGTGATGTGTGCTGGGCCAGGAGGGTGAGAAAACAGGTGTCCTTCTCCAGTCTGTTACCCTTTTACTGCCTTTAAAAATAAAGATTTAATTAATTAATTTAGTTTTAGAGAGAGGAGAAGGAGGGGGGGGGCATTGATGTGTGAGAGATGAATCGACCAGTTGCCTTTCTCACAGCCCCAACTGGGGACCTGGCCCGCAAGCCAGGCATGTGCCCTGACTAGGACTCGAACCAGTGATATTTTGGTTCGAAGGCTGGCACTCAATCCACTGAGCCACACCAACCAGGGTACTCTTTTACTGTATTGGCGTAGATGGGCATAGCAACCTGTGGACCAGGGTGGAGGGGTCGAATGGGGGAACCTTGTTCCCAGAATTGTTTATGGAGGCTTCTGTTCCTGCTTAAAAATTTTTATCTTTTACGATAGCACAGATGGGCCTGGAGACTACGATGCTAAATGAAATAAGCCAGTCAGTGAAAGACAAACACCAGATGATCTCACTTACATGTGGAATCTAAGGAAACTAAACTAAGAACAAAATAGAAATAAAGGCGTAGGTGCATGGAACAGACTGACAGCCATTGGAGGGGTGGGGGAGGGGGAGGCAGGGTGAGAGAAAGTGAAGAGAGTAGCCAAAGAACATAGATGAGTACGTGTGCCCCATGGGCATGAACAGTGGTGCAAGGATCACCTGTGGGAGGGGAGCTGGGCGGAGGTGGGCAAAGGGGGAAAATGTGGGAACAACTATAACAGCATAAGCAATAAAGTATGGGTAACAGTAAATGAAAAAAATTTAACTTGTCATCTATGAGCCATGACATGCACTGGGGTTTGATTCAATAGCTAGCTGCATCTTAAATAACATAAACTTTACTTTGAAGAAAACAAGGAACACGAAGATAATGAGAGCCCTCGCCATTCTGTCTCCCCTGAGTATAATCTTTCTGCCTTTCCTTGCTACACTTTGTGGAGACACAGGAAAACAAGGTTAGGACATGCACCTACATAGGACCGTAAGGGGGCCTGTTGTGGGGAAGGAAACTCCAAGCATGACATCATAACATACACATACTACAGAATGTGTTGCTCTTTCTTCTAAAGCTAAAAGCAGTAGAATAGAATGGGTGGGTGGGTGGGGGGACAGAGGGGAGCAAAAAGGGGATGGATGTAATACAACAACAATAAAATTAAAAAAAAAGCAGTAGAATATTTCTGGAACTTGGGTGGATAAGGTGGCTGTTGAGTTTGGGAGGGGAGAAGGGGGCAGGGAGTGCATCGGGGTCAGACTGTGGATGGTTCTAGACACAGCAATGCCTCGTTGGCACCTTTCTCCATAAGTCGTGGGGAAACTGAGCATTGTAACTTGGTCCAGTTTATAGTTTAGATTAAATTTCATAAGTGTTACTCCATGTGGAGGTCAGAAAGGATCTCTTGTTGTTGTTTTTTTCCGTTTTTAAAAATTGTTATTCTATTACAGTTGTCCCAGTTTTTCCCCACCCCTCCCTCTGCTCATGGATTGATCCTGAGCATCATAAAGACACACAGAGGCCACAGGTGAGCAACACTGCTCAACCTGCACTGACATAGGACAGCAACCTGGCCCAAGGTCAAGTTCACCAGAGAGGCTTTCATCCACAGAGGACCTGTGGGCCGTTCTTTTTCGCTGAGCAATGCAACCATGCACAGGAGGGGGTGGGTAGCATTTTCTGGGGAGATCGGAGAACTTAAGCTGGAACCTTTTAGTTTTGTTTTGTCCAGGGATGTTTGTTTCTACCAGCATGTTGGACAGGAGAGGTTTTGGATATCCTGTTGCGTGCTCCTCCAAACTGGCCTTGGGGAGTGTGGCACCACAGGCTAGAAACCAGACGTCGTAAATTCCTGCTCTGCCCACGACGCCACGCCAACTTGTCTCTAGCCCTACACTGGATTAGCCTGACCTGCAAAAGATGCTGGTGTGAACCTGGGTTCCGCAAAGGTCTCCCAAATTCAATGTCATCTTTCGAGAAGAAGTCAGGTGTGCCGGAGCTATTGATTCCCTTCAGGACTGATAGAGAATCATATCCTTCATTGTTCAGATCCTTACATGTGTTTTAGACCAAATATTTTAGTGTGCCAAATGTTCCATGCTCCTTACTGGTTTAGGGCCAGGATATGACATTTTTTCTTTAATGAATCTATTTAATTTCTTTCTAACGTTAACATTTATCAACTCTTATCATAATGGTTGAACTTTTTCTCAGTTATTAAACCTCCATTTGGACTATCCTAAGGCATTCTTCGCTTTCTTTAGTGAGACAGCGGTACAGTTTCCCTTTTTTAAATGTACCCTTAAAAGTACCATTTATTTTGCCTCAGAAATCCATTTGCCCTTTATTTTTCCAAAAGAAATATTGGGGGTTTAATTAAAGCCATCAAAAAAGCCGTTAAAAGATCATTAGTAAAAACACCTGCTGCCTTTATTACAGTACACCGTTGCCCCCGAGCCCTGGGGAGTTTTCAGTGTGGAAATGAGTGTATCGTGCGTGTATGGAATGGCAGTGCTGGGTTTGCGCCAGGGTTTGGAAATTTTCATCCACGCACCGCAGAAATTATATTGGACCGTCGGAGGGGTGCCACGCCCAAGGGAACCAAACTGCTTTACAGTTACTGAAGAAACCAGAGATCTGGATCATCCAGGCTCCATTAGAATTTCACCTTCCATTTAAAATCAGCAGCAAGAGGACTGGTAGAGTACAATCTGTCCTCACCATCGCTCCCCTGCTGCAGAAGACCCGTCCAGATAGGCCTGCGGTCGGCAGCACGTTTGTGATTTACCACTGGAAGGAGCTAGAGTCAAGATATTGAAAGAACTCGCTGTCCCTGGGCAGCAGTGTGGTTAAAAATGACAGAGGAAAAGGACAGGGGGTGGGGTAGGGGAGAAAGGCTGGCCTTACCTCCCGAAGGGAAGAGACTCAGGTTTGAAATGACATGGCACTGAGATGCATAAGATCATCTGAAATATTTGAAATGTGGAACTTGTTTGAAAGTTGTTAAGACAACAGCTTGAAAGCCTGTCATTTCCTTTTATTTTGCCTGCATCAGAGATTCAAAAGGGAAACAGTGAAGGAGAGAGAGAGAGAAGGCATCAGAGATCATTGCTATATCCCAGAAAACCCTTACATCTTTACAGTGAAGAGATCTCGGAGAGATCAGTGTAAACAGTTAACTCTTTATTGGCCAAACTTCTCAATCTTCCCATCTCAAACAGAGAAGAAATTTATGTAACTGCACTGCAAAACTTTTTTCTGAGTCAGGACATTTGAGATCACAATAATTCAGTAAGTATGATAATACTACAGGGAGAAGAAGAAGAAAAAACCCCCAAACTGGAACTAGTCTGACTATAGAAACATCATCTATGCTTCTTTTCGTTTTCCTTGAAAAAGAAGCAAAATCAGAAATGCTTAATAAACACACTGATAATAAATCTGAGAGCCTACCTTTTTAGTCAGAAATGTCTTTCCAGATTTTATGCTAATTGGTTAGAGCTAAATTAATTAAAGTGTGGACGAATTACTCCTGACAGTGCATGCTTCCTATCTCTGGACAAAGGTTCCATGTACAACACATTCAGGGAGGCAGAAGATTGATATTTTTGAGTTATACTGATGGGCTGTATAGCTCAAATCACTATAATATCCCAGACATTAGGTTAAGAATTCTTTGTTACTGGTTAGTGGCATGGCAGAAAATTAACCAGGAACATTCTAGGCTCCTTAGATGTGACTCTGAAGCCTGAGCCATTTCTCCATGATAAGGCTGACAGAATGTCAAGGATGTTGTGTCTTTCAGGCAACATTTTATTTATGCACATCATTACTTTCAATCATAATTTTTATTTACTTTTTTAAAGATTTTGTTTACTTTTAGAGAGAGGGGGAGGGAGAGAGGCAGAGAGGGAGAGAGACATCAGTATGTGGTTGCCTTTCACCTGCCTCCAGCTACGGACCTAGCTGGAGACCTGGCTTGTAACCTGGTTATGTGCCCTGGCTGGGATCGATCGTAATTTAAAAAATCAAGCCATTTCTTATACATTCAAATCTCATAGCTATTACCCTGTGGTAAATGGTTAACATTTTGGTGGGACCTGCATTTCCCAAAGTTCATCTTTATCTCCCAGTGTGGTGGTGAATGACATGGGTCAACTTGCCTGGGCGAAGGGTTGCCCAGAGAGCCGGGAAAACATTACTTTTGGGTGTGTCTGTCAGGGCATTTCTGGAAGAGGGTAGTATTTGAATTTATCTGAGTTAAGCAGATGGGGCTCCCCAGGGTGGGGGTCATCTAATCTGCTGACGGTTTGAATAGAACAGAATGGTAGAGGAAGAGTGGATTTGCTGTTTCTCTGCCTGAGATGAGACATATTCTTCTCCTCCTGTCCTAGGATGTTGGCATTTCTGGTTCTGGGGCTTTCGAACTCACGTGTGGACTTACTCCATTGGCCCCCAGTCTCAGTGTGCAAACTCTGATTGAATCACACCACTGACTTCCCAGGTTCTCTGGTTTACAGAAGGCAGATTATGGACTTCTTGACCTCCATACCCAAGTAAGTTGATTCCTATTAATTACTCTTTTATATGTATCTGTATATATCTTAGTTTTGCCTTTTTTCTCCTTTTTTCTGGAAAACCCTGATTGATATAAAGAGGGAGGGAAAGAGAGAGATTGATTGATTTTGAGGGAATTGATTCAGATTAGTCTTTTTTAGAGCCATGATTTTTCTTTCGTTTATGAACATTCCCAGCATTTCTTTCTTTCTTTCTTTTTCTTTTTTTTTTTTTAAAGATTTTATTGATTATTTTTAGAGAGAAGGGCAGGGAGGGAGGAAGAAAGGGATAGAAACATCAGTGTATGGTTGCCTTTCACCTGCCTCCAGTTATGGACCTGGCTGGAGATCTGGCTTGCAACCAGGTCATGTGCCCTGGCTGGGGAATTGAACCAGCCACCTTTGGGTTCACAGACTGGCTCCTTATCCACTGTGCCACCAGCCAGAGCCTCTTTCAGTTACTTGTAATGCGACGACCACACAGTACACATGTTCACTCAATGGCATCTACTGCCCCTGCTGACTAGTACAGTGAAGTTATCATCATTCCCACATGTGCATTCCAGTCCACTCTCCTTGGCTTCCAGGTTACATCGATGTTGCACAAACCTTGCTTGTTATGTTAATAATGGCTGAACTTTTTCCAGACAGAAAAAATAATAGGTATTAAAATATTAATGGATATACAGTGCCATATACCCATTAATGTAGTATCATTCAGAGTATTTTTACTGTCCCTAAATCCTCTGCTCTATCTGATCATTCCTACCCCTGCGTCCCTCTAGCAGCCACTGATCTTTTTCTTGTCTCCATAGTTTTCAGAATGTCATATCGTTGGGATCATACAGTACGTAGTCTTTTCAGATGACCTCATTTCACTTAGTAATAAGTATTTAAGATTCCTCCATGTCTTTTTATGGCTTGAATAGTCCATTTCTTTTTAGTGCTGAATGATAATCCATGTCTGGATGTTTACGTATTACCACAGTTTACGTATTCATTCACCTACTGAAGGACACCTTGGTTGCTTCCAAGTTCTGGCTGTGATGAATAAAACTGCTGTCCGCGTTCCAAGCGCATGTGTTTTGTGCACATAAGTTTTCAACTCTCTTGCATAAATAGCAAGAGGCCTGATTGCTGGGTCACCTGGGAAGAGTATGTTAAGTATTGTCAGAAGCCACCGCACTGTCTTCCAAAGTGGCTGTGTCATTTTGCATTTTCCCTGGCAATTCATGAGAGTTGCCATCGATTCATATCCTCATCGGCATTTTGGGTTGTCAGTGTGCCAGATTTTGGCCATTTCCATTGCTCTACAGTGGTGTCTTATTGTTTCTTCATTTGCATTTCCCTGATGACATGTGATGGTGGAGCATTATTTTTATATGCTAATTTGTCATCTGTATACCTTCTTTGATGAGATGTTTTTAAAAGGCCTTTGGCCTATTTTTGAATTGGGTTTGTTTTCTTATGATTGAGGTTAAAGAGTGCTTTGTGTATTTTTGATAACGTTCCTCTATCAGACATGTCTTCTGTTGGCCATAACATTTTATTCAGCATGGCGTGGCAATATGTTTTATTTCCTACTGTGTACCTATTTTCTCTCTATATCAGATAATAGTGTCTGATCTAGAACTTTGAAGATCCCTTAACTAGTCTTTCCCCTGAATTCATCATCCATTAAAGTACCAATCTGAGTACATTGCTTCCTGGTTTAAAAACATTCAATATCTCCACATGGTTTCTAAATAATGGTTAAAATTTATAGTTTGGAATTTCAAGTTCTTCATCCTCTGTCCCTATTGACATTCTCAGTTTTATCTAGAACTCCTAATGCTTTGTAGTTCTGTTCACTTAGGTCAAGTACATTCCTTTATGGCCCTTAATTTCTACTTTTTAACAAAGGATTATGTTCATTATTGCATTATCATATCATATTTTATTTCTGTAGCCTATTTACATGTCTCCAAAAGCTTACATTTTTTGAGGGCACAGTTCTATTTCATAACTTTACATCTTTTGATTTTCTACAGCACTCACCAGAATTTCTTGAATAAAATTTTTAGAATTTTAATAAATTAACTGAATCAACTGTTACATCGTTATGACCACTCGAAACCATTTTAAATGAGTGATTTGCTTTGTACATATCCATTAAGTTTCTAATTTACTCTACATTTAACTTCCTTTCAAATATAATCTGAGAGCGTTTATTTGAAAATAACACTAAGTAATGAGTTTAATCCTAAATAAGTAAGAATAACTATAATTGGGAGTGGTATTTGCTGTAGAATTTCTCCAGATTAAAAAAATATATATATATTTAATATATATATATAAATATATACAATATATTAAGTGTCACGTATAGATGATCGCATGATCATCTATAAAAGCATATATATATTTAAAAACAAAATAATTTAAATCAAGGCATTGAATTAAAGTTTTAGGACTGGTTATATTATTTCACTATTATCATTAGAGGTTTCAAAAATGCTAGTTAGCCCTGTTAAATATAGTGTACCATGTACTTGCTTTTAAACAGTCCCTGGCTGAGGATCTTCAGTATTACACAATCGGATCTTAGGCCTCATGTTTAACATCAGAAAAGCAATCCATAAGTGGGAGGACTCATGTGTATGAGAGAGGGAGGGAGAGAGAGAGAGAGCTGTCAGTATTCAAACAGTGGACACCAGGAAGAAAATGGTTAAAGGGACCATGTCACCTGCCAGGTAGTCTGAAGATAATGTATAAATGACTGACAATCCAATTAGAGGATCCTTCTTAAGCAAAAAAGTATGTCAGAGTAGAAAGTTATGAACTATGTAACACACCAGGGCACAGATTCTCAGGGCAACTAGTACCATCCATTTTTAAAAAGATGTATGAGAAAGGTATGGCTAATGGATTTCATATAACATCTTTGCTGTGCATTATTTAAAATATTTGTGCTAACTGAAAGTTATATGTTTATGTATGTGTATATATGTATTTCATTACAGTTTTGTGATGTGGTTAATTTCTCTGCTTGTGATATTAGTGTAGGGACACAATACCAAGCATGTTGTTTTAAAGCTACAACAGATGATCAGAATTTAGCTGGCATTTGTATGCATTTGGAAAGATTCATTGCAACACAATTTTTTAAAAGTACTCAATATTTATGTGTTTCCCCCCCCCAGAAAGAATGACATAAAAATGAAAAGGACAGGTACATGCTAAATTGTGGTTTGCTTAATTTTTGATTTAGTGTAATGAATTATTCTGCATTACACATCTCATCAAATCTTAGGAAAAGGCTCTTCCCCCCTCTTCTGTCTCCAGTGTGGTAGAAGTTAACCAGGCAGATAGAGTTAGAATCATGTGACTTAATTATCAGCACATATCAGAATCTCCAGCTGAAACTCATATATTTAAGCCTCCATCTCAGTAGGAAAACAATTTAAAGCCAGAATGTCATGAAGCTACCCTCAGAGGTTATCATGACTGAGTTCATTTTTCTACAAAGGAGGTTGCTGATGCATGTTGAAAATAAACTAAGGAACTCACACTGTTTTATTTTTTATTTTTAGCATAAATATGTTACACATACTTAACAGAATTTACTGAATGCCTACCATATTCTAGGTGTTGTGCTATGATGCCTATATAATACTAATATGAGAAGACGTATCAATATAAGTAGATCAATGTTAGGCATCATTTAAGGGAGCTATATTTACTAACAGCTAGGTTTCTTTCTTTCTCTTCATCCATCTATCACTCTATTAAATATATACATGCAATATGTAGTATATCAACATAATATATGATGCTTCTTGAATTATGATGGGTTTATGTCCCAATAAACCCACTGAGAATTGAAAAACCCTAAGTTGAAAATGTGTTTAATACCCCTGACTTGCTGAGCACCTAGCCTGCCATAGCTGTTCTTAAATGCAGTCTCCCCCGATTGCCAGCACCCAGCACAGCGCTGAGTGTCAGGTGCTCGCCCTCATGATGGTGCGCCTGATAGGAAGCCGTGGTTTGCTGCCTCATCACATGAGAGGGTCCTAACCCGTATCACTAGCCTGGGAAAGGTCAGAATTCAAAGTGCACTTCCTGCTGTGAATATGGCTTCTGCACCATCATAGACTTGGGAAATTGTAAGTCAAACTATTGTAAATAGGGAACAGTCTGCATCACATATTCTATTTAGGTCTGGATTAATATGGACTCTGTTAATCTTACAGCTATGTATTATATATATGTGATGTGATAGATACCGTTAGTTATATGTAAAAGGAAAATTAACAGTAAAATCCTTATGTATGAATATTGTTTCACTATCAGACTGAAATTCTAAGTGCGTGGGGTGTGAGTGCTTATGTCGTTCCGATTGTAGAAATGGGCTAATGATTTAGTCTAGTCTTTCTTTAGTAGTTGCTTTTGTCACACAAAGCATAGTTTAGTTACACAAATTCAAAGTTTCTGCACACATAAAGAGATTGAACACTGCTGCCTAAAAACAAACTATATGTGATTCATACTGTATTTACAGCACCCAAAATAGAGCTCAAACATAGCAGGTGCTCAGTAAAATTCGTTGAACAAGTAAGTGAATACATTGTGTATGTATGCAGGTCTCTGTGTGTGATGACTCTTTTCCCTATTTTAAATAGTGATCAAAAACTCAGTTTAGAGAGGGATTATAATAATACACAATAATTTCCTGGCTTTAAGTAAAAGCCAGGCCCTGGACTAAGTCTTTTCCATAATTTATCTCATTTAATTCTCACATGCCATGTGGACAATTATTCTCATTTTAGAGATGGCATTACTATCGCTGTGAGAGATTGAATAATTTTATACAATATCCTAATGTGAGCCAGCGGCAGGGCTGGACTTCAAAATGAGTTTCTTTGATGCCAAGAGTGCTACTTTTTAATGTTTGTGACATTTTTAGTGGTTCAAATGCCAGTATGTTATAACCAGTGTACCTAATTGAGAATTATTTAAAAATACATAATGTGTCCTGGCTGGTGTAGCTCAGTGGACTGAATACAGTCCTGCGAACCAAGAGGTGGCTGGTTTGATTCCCAGTTAGGTCCCCAGTTGGGGGCTGTGATTTAGTGTAAATCTTAACCAAGCCAGGAAAAGGTAATTATTTTTTAACTTTGAAAATTTATTTCAATATAATGTGCCTACAAAATGGACATATTATAAACATGCAGCTCATTGAAGTTGCACAAAGCAAACACCCCTATGTATGTAGCCCTAGGGTAAAAAAACAGCACCTGAGGAGTGCTGTGTGCCATCCGTGGTGTTTACCGGGCACCAAGCCTTCCCTGTCCTGAGCGTAAGTGCTGTCGGGACCATTCTGAGCTCTCACAGCACCGATGAAATAATCCTTTCATGCTTCATATAAACAGGGTCTTCAGCCTTGTTTTTTGGCATGTGGTCGTAGTGTTTTTTCAGTGCTGCACATTGCTTCATTGTACAAATCGACCACAATTTATTTATTAGTAGTTCTGTTATTGAACACTTGGGTCTTCTTTAGTTTCAGCACTGTGTTGCTATGCACATCCCACTAGAATAGTGTGTGTATTTTGTTGACCATATTGGCACATGTTAGGAGTGGAGGAGTAGGTTATAAGATATGTTTATATTCAACCTAGAAGTTACTGCTGAGTATTTTCCCAGATTTACATTGCCCCTAGCAGTTTATGAAAGTTATGAATGCTGTAGTTCTCGACAGTACTTTGTATTTTTTAAATTAAAAGTGTTTTTATAAAGATTTTATTCATTATTTTCAGAGAGAAGGGCAGGAAGGGAGGAAGAAAGGGAGAGAAGCTTCCATGTATGGTTGCCTTTCACCTGCCTCCAGCTATGGACCTGGCTGGAGACCTGGCTTGCAACCTGGTTATGTGCCCTGGCTGGGGATTGAACCAGTGACCTTTGGGTTCTCAGGCAGGTGCCAACCCACTGAGCACACCAGCCAGGGCTTGTATTTTTATCTTTAAAAAAATGTTCAATTCCACCATTGTTTTGAATGTGAAGTAGTATTTCGTTGTGATTTTAATTTGCATTTCCTCATAACAAAATGATCTGCTTTTCACATGATTATTGGTATACCTTTTATGAAGCATTTCACATGTTTATTAGTGTATCTTTTATGAAGCTTAAGTTTTTTCTTTTGGATTTGACTTTTTATATTAATTATTAAGGGTTTATTATAGATTTTGAACATAAGTTGTTTTTTTTTTGATAGTACATGTGTAGATCCCTAGCACAATGCTCTCTAAAAGATATAGGGAAAAAAATCTCTGACCCCTTGGTAATTTGCAAAATAAGACAGGGTAATTTAAGATAAACAAATACACATTTCTTCTCTAAACCAATAATGGAAAAAAGACCACCATGAAAATGTTTTCCTATAGGACCCTAAACAATCTAGTTTGAAAACTCGGACAGTAATGAAATTTTGGAATTAAACAGGGCTGGTTCAAACACTTTCTACTTTTCAGCAAAGTGAAGAATTAAGTGAGAGCAACTTTTATAAGTCTCGGTTGAGTTTCAATGCTCAAATGTCAGACAGTATTAAAGCTCAATTTCTGGGTGTAAGAAACAGCAAGATGTCACTTGCTCTTTTCACGGCGAGACCCCCAACATTCTTTATAGAGCTTGTCTTGGTGTGTGTCCCAGTTGTTGTCAAATGGGCTGCTATCTATCTTGCTAAACGTAGGTTTGCATTAGAAATCTTAAGGCATTTATAGGAAAGTAGTTTAGATATGGCTGAGGGGACTCTGGGAAAGATAAGTGATTTTAGTTCTGGGCAAGATAAATGATTTTAGTTCTTCCTATTAAGTGACCTGAAATAAGCCCAGTGATTGTGTTCTCTTCAGACTGACAAGACAAAAAAAAAAAAAAAAAAAAAAAAAAAAAAAAAAAAAAAAAAAGGTGATTCTTTAATTAGTTTAAAAATAAGATTTTAAGGGACACATCCTGTGCTCCAACTAGCAGAATGTCATTATATATTTTAATGAACTCCCCTCTTACCTCCAAGAAAGAAAAAAAGTATTTTTATTCACACATATAAAAGAAACTATCCAAAAATATCTTATTTGTAAACTGCATTGGGTGGAAGATGAGACACTGACTTTCTCATCTTAAATACCAAGGGTAACACAAATGATTTAATAGATGGAAATATAATAGATTCAGATCGAGAAACTTGATAAGCTTATTGTTGACACATTTTGTGAACTGTCATTAATTTTCACACTAGTTATTGATTTATCTTGAGGCAGTTATTTTAAAAAACCTTAAACCACTCAATTATAAGGCTTTCTAATAGGTATTTCAAAACTAGGAATTCTAGGAAAGGATGATACTTTTATTTTTTCCCCTATGGCTCAAGAATAAGGAAGGACTGCTTATAATCTGATTTATAAATATCTTCAAGAATTCTAGCTGGCAGAGGAAATGCACCAATTGAAAGCTCGTTTACATTTTAAATGAGGTTTTCATATTTCTGAGTTCATTGTGTTCATTTGGAAGAAGGTGGTATTTCCACCCCACCTCTGCGGCATATGGAATGTTCACCTGGGAGTTGCTTAGTCACAAGCCACCTCCCCTTCACAGAAGCACTTAGGTGATAAACTTGAGGTAGAAACACTCAGCTTCTCCATTCTTTTCCAGCCTTACATGGAGCTCCATTGTCATGTCGATCCCCATTTATGTAAACATCTTTCAGGACAGGAACTGTTCTTTCTTTTCTTTTCTTTCTCTCTCTCTCTTTCTTCTTTTTTTCTTTCTTTCCTAGTCTTAGCTCCAAATATCCTCATATCCACATACATGTTTGAATGAATGGATAAGTGTTTTGTCCTGAACCTTTCCTATGGGTGCCGCTTACATTGAAGATACTCCAATTCGTTCATTCTTTGCTAACTTTTAAAGGCAATTTAGAATGATGAGCCTGAATGATAAGTGCATTGCTAAATCCCTGTCCCTTCAGATTCCCTTTTTGTACATAACTGTCCTTTGGAGACTTGAAGATGCAATAGATAATGGAAACATTTTATGAATTTAATGGGAGAAGATCTGCATTAACAGCCACAATATACACAAGATATGCATTTGACCAGTCTCTTTGTAGTGGTCAAGTACCCTGTGCCATTTCTCTTAAAATCCTTGTTGGAAAATTTTGACTATTATCATAAGATCATCCTATTTGACAGAAACTCCTGTGGAATTAAGTTTTAAAAGAAGTCACTTAGATATCCAAATTCCCTGCTTTTTGTAGGAAAGACCAGCCTACCAGGAGAGCTGACTTCTGGGAGGTTATTTTTAGACAAGGTCTGGGATTGAAGATACCACGTAGCAGCTGTCTGCAGCCCTAGTTATCTGTGTCCTGGTATGGGAAACGTGTTTGTCTGTTGAGCTTTTGTACAAATTCAAGAGAAGCTGTCCATTGTGAGAAGCAAGATAAGATGATGGAAAGACTGCGGCAGTCATCCTGCGTGGGTGTGCTCTTCACAGGTAATGGAGTGGCATTTGACACGTCCTCCATCTCATGGCCTCTGGAGAAGAAGTAATCCTATGACTTGAAAGCAACTCGGGGATTAAAAAAAATTGTTACCCTGCCATCCTGAAAAGGCTTGTAGATGGATGACTTTTAAAGTCTGCTGCCCTAGCAAGTGAAATGGAATAGGAAAGGTATATCTATATTTCCATATACTTAATGAATACAGTGAAGTCCTTAAATGCTCTAACGTTAGGTTTTGAATCTGTAAACAACAGCCGACAACAGCACCTATTTTAGAAAGGTGCATGGTAAATGAGTTTCTTGTACCATCTGTACTTTGGTAAGTGTCCAAAATTCGAGCAGGAGACCTAAAACCTTGCCCTGCTCCTGGCCTTGCTCATTGTGGGACCTTCAGCAAGTCATTTAAAATCTTTGTCCCTGGTTTCCTGATAGTGTAAAACATGGAAGGGTAGGGGAACATTTTCAGTTAGCTGGCCTCCTTGATGTCACCTACTGTAATAATAGGGTCAATTTCTGAAGACATTCAGTCAGTCTCAGGAGCAACGAGGGTGTCTTCACATGAGCTAGGAGGTGTGAAAGTGATGCCTGACATGGTAACTGAAACATTTAAAGAAACACTTGATAAACACGTGCCGTTGCGGGGAACACAGTCTGGTAGGCACAGAGAAAGGCAGAAAGAGGACATGGTCAGGCCGTAGTGTTGCAGGTATGCAACTTTTAAAATCAGCGAAGGCCTTAGAAGTCTGATGGGGTTTCCTAAATGTCTACAACTTCTGGAAACTGGGAAGTTGGGGCTTCAAGAGGGAATTCATCATCCCGATGTAAAGAATTTCATTTCTCACGAATGTGTTCCAGACGTGGCTCCTAATTTCTTACCTGTTAGTGATAAACTTTAAGAGTAGCCATATCAATGGCTATTCTCACCTCCTTTTGCAGAGGTGACATCTAAGCATAAGAGAGGCTGATTCACTTGTAAAGAATTGTCCACGGAAGCACTGGACTCTGTGATCTGCCGAGTCTTTGAAGGTGATGGCTTTGTGCATAGTTTCCTGGTACTTAACCAATAGCAATGGAGCAGTGGAGAGCCTTGGCTACTTAGAAATGGAGTTCTCATACCTGCTTGCTGACTTTTTTGTAGCAAGGCGAGAAGTTATTTCTGATTCCAACTGACTTCCTTCCAAGCTCCGAGCCTGGGCAGTGGCCAGTGCGCAGGACTGGGGGCGATGTGATAGAATGGCGCCTGCAGGCTAGGAATCTGGTCTGGCGAACATATTGTTATTTACAGAGTTGCCGTGCAACTTGGCCAGAGACCCAGCCTTCTCTGTGTGAGCCAGACTCTCGAGTGCCTTTGGCTAATCAGCATGCTTCCAGGGAGAAAAAAATAATTGCTGATGAGCAAAGGCGCTGTTAATCATTAACTGGGTGGCATCTGCTTCCACAGTTGTATTTCTCAAGACCTGGATAATCACATTCTTTTGAAAATGGTCTAATGAATGTTATTGCTACTATCATATTTTGAACATCAGTAATATCAAATTCATCACTAAAGGCTCCCAGTTTTGCTGTGTGCAAAGAGAGCTGACTGATTGGCACAAACATCCAGAGGAAGTGACATGAATCGACAAAGACTGAGATGACCCTCGGCCTTGCCAAACCCAAGAACGTCAATGGAATGTTCTGTGCATTTTCTTCTTTCAGAACTTACTCTGAGTATGATCAGGAATATGTCCCAAACCAGACAGGTCTTCCTATACACACACTGAAAAAATAAAAAATAGGGCCACCACAGAAAATTGGGTTTGAATCTCAGTCCTGGCACTCGCCATCCTTGTGACAGTTAACGGAAAATTTTCCGACATCAATCACTTCCTCTTTACAATAAGGGTTGTCATCTGTGTCTTTAAGTATTCTTATGAAGGTGAAATGAGATGACATGTAAAATGTACTGGCACAATAAATTATACTCTATAATTCATCTGGTATTTAGTTAATTATAATTTCCTACCTCCATAATATTCAGCTATTTCTAGGATGCCCTATTTCTATTTTTATGACCTGGCCTGTTGGAGTTGACTCATATGGACAGTAGAACAAAATATTGTCACTTGGCCTGTCCAGAATGAGTGGTTCCCAAAGCTGTTAGCCATTTGGTGAGGAAACGAAAACTGTCTGGAGCTGCTGGAGGCAGCAGAGTGTTATGGCATCAGTAGTAACGCTGGATGTCCGATTGAGTGTCAGCAGTCCCTGAAACTCCAGCCTCTCCCAGCAGGGGCACGCGATTAGTAACAGGCCCCCTGGCACGGGTTACACCCCCTTCGACTGTGAGTGAGGTAGATGTATAGAGTGGACGGACCGAAAAGGAAACCATTTATAAGCTTTAATCCAGATTTGAAGGAAAATGTGAAAATTAGATATACATTTAAGATTTAGATAATTTTCTCTTAGAAGAGAATTTCTAAAATGAATACCAATATTGCTCATGTTTATGGTCAGGATTGCCTCTTACTTGCCCCCAACTGGGGACCTGGCCTGCAATCCAGGCATGTGCCTTGACTGGGAATCGAACCTGTGACCCTTTGATTTGCAGGCTGGCGCTCAATCCACTGAGCATATGAGCTAACTTCTGTTTGAAACCAAGATAGAAAAAGTTTAGGAAATATAATGATGCCTGTGAGTAATAGAGCTAGAATTTGCCTCCAGAACTGTGCCTCTTCAGAACTTCAGACAGAGCCTCTCCAAGAGCCGTAGAGTTTTTATCTTAGGAAATCTCTAGTTCCAGTCGCTTTTACTTGGCTTTAACACCTGCCCAGGCTTTGAAGAACTGTAAGGCATTTTGATGCTCTTGCATTCCACATGACGCACAGCAGGTCAGTGCAGGGTGTGTGTCACTTGAGCCCAGTCCGAGGTTGTCTGAGGTGTTCCCCGTGAGCCTTGTCCTTCAGGTGGGGATCAGGCATGTTGTGGATGCATGCAAGGGAACATCACAATTATTAATATTTAAAAATTAAAAAAATAGTACGATTTCCAGTTTTGTCAGCATGACGGCCCCTCCATCCCCACATGGCAAGCCTTGTATCGGCTTTCCGTACTTACAGCCTGAGCCAGCGGGAGGCATCTGCCATCTCTCCTTCCCTGATCCTAGGCTCTGACAGTTTCATGCCGTCGGGTTTGCTGAGCTTGAAGTAGAGAGAGCACGTGGTGCCCTTTTTTGCATAAGAAACTTCTTGGTTTTAAATGATCTTGCGCATATAAGACACGCACATGACAACACAGTACATTTTTAAAAATCAGCAGAACAAAGGGGCTACCAAATGAAGGCTAATTTCTTCTAGATTTGTGGTTCAGTCAATAACTATAGGTTTTACTATATGTTTCCAGAGAAAAATTGTATATATATACATATGTACATAAATATATATGTGTCAGTTTTCTGTATAAACACACCTGATAAACATTATTTTTATTTTTACATAGATGCATGGTCATTATAGATAGCTTAGGACTTGTTTATTATTTCATGAAATGTATCTCAGAGAGAGGTTTCTGCATGAAAGGGAAGAATGAAACCAAATGTTGTAACCTGTCCTTTAGTACCTTGTCAAACAATTCAAAAACAGAGAAAAAGAATTGTCACCATTTCTGGACAAGAAGAATTGGAGTAAAGTGTATTTCCATGTTTTTGGCAATACGGGAGGAAATGGTATGCTGATCATTTGACCAGTATCTCAGAAACTATAACAGGGATGGACTAGGCAACCAAATTCTGAGATTTCTCATTATGTTGGAGAAAAACGGAGTGTGGTAGTCAAGTGACCTTGGCAATAAGAATGTATGGCCAAAATTTTGCATATTTAGATGTATAAATTTACAGATTCAAGAAGCTCAGTGTATATCAAGTAAGCAAATAATGAAGAAAACCGTGCTGAGACAGATCATAGTCAAACTGCTGAAAATCAAAGATAAACTGAAAAGCTCCGACAGCAGTCAGAGAAGAAAGGAGACATTTCGTAATGTTTGAATAACAAATGAATAATTCATCAGAAGCTACAGAGGCTAGAAAACTGTGAAACTACATTTCAAAGTGCTAAAAGAAGAAAAAACCCATAATTAAAAAAAAATCTAGTGTAAGTCTAGATGTGTGGGAAATGTGGAGGCAGACGGAGGGGAGCATGAAGCTGGAGGCAGGGACAGGAGTGATGTGCCTGTAAGCCAAGGCATGCTGAGGGGTGCCAGCAACCACCGCGAGCTAGGAGGGAGCCACAGGATACACTCTCCTTCAGGACCCTCAGAAGGAGTGAGCCCTGCTAACACCTGGATTTCAAACTTAAGGTCATAAGCATTCTCACCACCCACACAAAGGAAGCAATTCCATGTGCTTTGGATCTGTTTATGAACTTGATCATGGCAATCGTGTCATAGTGCGCATGAACGTTAAATAAATCATCACAGTGTACACCTACCTTTTTGATTATTACAAGAGGTGTGTTTCTTTGGTATAAATATTTGAAATGTGATGCTATTTTTAAGAATAAAAATGTCAGTAACAGCCATAAAGGATAACTGTCTACCTGACATAATGAAGTTTTGCTAGGCATACTAAACTCACTTGTAACAGTGGTGCTTGAATTGATACTGGTGAAATATTTACACAATCACATCTGAAAAATGGTGAAATTGCTTCACAGTTTTGGGGCATTGTTCCGAGGATAGTGTCAGACACTTGGAGTAGCGTGGACCATGAGCCACGCGGACAAAATATGGGCAATTTCCAGCCTGCAAAATTGAAAATAAAAGAGACAAGCATTTTCAGATGACCTGTCGTCAATCTGTGTTAACTTCCCATCAAACTCAGGGGAGAACAAAGGTGCCCTTTCGGCACTTGCCTTGACAAAGAACCGTCACTCCCTGACTTACTGGGGAGGAGTAAGTGTTTCCGAATGCAGCTCCAGCCAGAGCTCTCTCTCGGGAATGTCAAGTCCATAAAAGAAGATTTTCTTCAAGTGGTCTTCACAGCCCCAGACTCCACAACATCTTATTAGCTTTGGCTTTCAAGTATCCTCAATTGAGAAAATAAATTTTCCTTAGGCACTATATTCAAATAGCTTTTAAAAATGCTTTTCTAAGTTACATTAATAAAGAATGGCAATGATTTAAGAAAATGCTTGCTAATTTTTTATTCCATAACTATTTTCTTTTTCTTTTTCCTACATAGACTCACTTTTCAAGGTGATTAGGGCTGAGTGAGAATGCCAATCAGGTGACATAGCTCAGTAATTAAGTCTTATTCATTGATCACTTACTTTTACCTATTAATTACTTACTTCCAACTAAAAACGACGAACGTAACATATAAAAGTCTTTTCTTCGAATTCTCTTCCGTCTGGGGGAATGGGACAGTAACTACATATGCATGATTATTTCAGTTGGGTGTAAGTATTTTACTGTAATATAGTTTCTAGGAAGGTAGTGGTTTTGTCTATTTTATTCAGTAGTGTATTCCATTGTGCCCAAGCACTGCCCAGCAGGTGGTAGACACTGGATAGATGTTTGTCGAATGGGTGACCATCATGTTGCGGTGTGAAGTGACAACAGTGTGGAGAGTCCACTGATGTGGAGGTCAGGGAAGTTCTCTTTGAGAAGGTCATGTTTTGGCTGGGCCCTGCAGGATCAGAAGGAGCCAGTGGAGGTGACCTAGAGAGAGTGAAGGGCATTCTAGAGCAAAGAGCTAGTGCAAAGGCCCCAGGACAGGAAAGAGGTCAGCAAGTTCAAGAAGCAGAAAGTCCTCCATGGCGGTCAGCCTGTGACTGGGACAGAGAGAGGGACACAGAGCTGGACGGTGAGGTGCACTAATGCATAGCAAATACTTGATTTTGTTTTTTGTGAATTTCTGGAGGATTTTATACCAGGTGGTAAGAATTTGTTTTGTATTAATCAGTGAGGTTGGCTTGTACATTTCATTCCTCATACTGTCTGTCAGATTTTGGTGTCTTGATCAAAGGAGCTTCAGTGGGTAAGCAGATAAACCTTTTGTCTTTCCTCAAGATTTTCTGAGAGTATTTCTGTATGATCGCAGTGATCTTCATTGTGGTAGAACTTCCCTGTAAAAATATGTCTGGGTTTGTATTCTCTTTTTAATAGCTATTGGTACTACTGATACAATTCCTGAAATGCTTATAAAAGAATTTCCTGTGTTTCTGTTTGTTTTGGGCCACATCTGTTCATATATTTAAATCTGTTTTTCAAATTTGGTGGCATACAGGTGTTCCTAATATTCTTTTGTCTTTTGCATTAGGAGACTTGTTTACTATTCATTTTGATATTCTTAATGCTTTTTACATGTGCTACTCACATGTTATTCTGTCATGAGAGATTTGTTTCTGCAGATAAACTAATTTTATTTTTTTAATCTTCATTGAATCTTTCTATAAGTGTTTTATTAATTTCTACTCATTATTTAAAATTATTTTTCTTTGGGTTTAATGATTTCTTTTTTTCTAAATTCTCAAGTTGGAAATTAATTTTCAGTCTCTCTTGTCTAAGAAGTACTTTAGCCTATGTGTTCTTTTTTTGTCACTTTGGCTGTATCCTGCAACTTTCAAATATTTGAATTCATACTCACATATGCATAAAAATATGTATGTTTATACACATTTCTATATGTATACATATTAATTGTCTTGTTATTGGCTTATAATTTAATTCTTTGTGGTCTGTGTGACATCATTGTTTTGAAATTTGATGTATCATCTGACAATATCCTGAAACAAATTTTCCATCTCTTTGAACTGAGAATATATTCTGTAATTATTCTTTTTTCAACTTGAATGGTCACTTTTGGTTGTCTCTTCATCCTTTTTTTAAGGTTTTACTTATTTATTTTTAGAGAAAGGGAAAGGGAGAGAGAAGGAGAGGGAGTGAAACATCGATGTGCAAGAGAAACATTGATTGGTTGCCTGTCGCATGTGCCCCAACAGGGGGCCTGGCCTGCGACCCAGGCATGTGACCGGGAATCCCGCTGATGACCTTTCAGCCTGTGGGATGCCCAGCCCACTGAACCACGCTGGACAGGGTGGTTGTCTCTTTTTCTTATCTCATATTTTCACTTTTCAGTTTTAGTTCCTTAAATATGTTCTGCATCACAACTGTTATTTCTGGACCCTTGTATCTCTCTTGTTTTATGAGTTTATTTATGAGCTCCTATTGCTTGGAACTTCATCTGCAGATACTTCCTGAGCCCCAGGTTATTGTGCACTTCCACAGATTCTTTGAGTTCCCTTCTTCCAGGTGCCTAAGAGCATCATCAAACGAATTTATTTGAACTAAATTCTTGACTTAAGTTTGGGTCTGAAGGCAAACGATGACCAGTGAGCGATTACACATTCTCATAGGATATTTTGTTTTCTTTCCTCCACTTAAAGTTTAGTTAAAAATGATTTTACTGCTGGTTCCCCTTCTGGGGATATCTTTCTCCTTGTTAAGATTCACAGAAGCTTTGCCAACATGGAGACAGAACTATACAGGAGATTTATGATCTTCTCTCCATGTCATGTGGATCAGGGACCTTGCCTCTTGTACTCTGGATGTACTCTGTGATTAGAATCTTTCCTTACCTTTTGGGATTCCTGTTCCTGTTTAGTTCTTGGATTATGAGGATTTCCCTTGATTTCAAGCAGAAGTGTTTTAGAAATACTGTCTTCTGTACCTTTAGCTATCATCCAGTGGGGTAGTTTCTCAGCATATTTAATTAGCCTGAAATAAAAGCCCTAAATTAGTTTTCAGTGTTAAATTTTTACATCATAATTCTTTGTAAAGTGTATCAGCTTTGTTACTATCTTTTGACAGTTACCAAAGTATCTGGGAGGTCAAAGAGGAAAAACTTCCCTCCTTTTGCTAAATATTCCCTTTTTTTCCCCTTCGTTATGAGTCTTTTATTTATGACTTCCCTCCTGATCTGAATTTATAAATGAACACTGATGACTAAATATTGATTAACTCTGAATGTCCAAGGGGGCGAGACCATGGAGAGGAAGTTGCTGCCTGGGATTCAGCAAGTTTTCCCGTGTGCGTGATGAACTTAGGCTGCGTTTGATTTTCCATGTGTGACGCCTCTTCGTCCTGGCCACCTTCACTGAGTAGTGCTGGGAAGTGCTTTTAAGACAACTCACAGTACAATCAAGAAGATGTGGAACCAAAAGTGTGTCAAGCTAATGATGCAAATATGGTATTATTCTTTGTTTCCATGATTGTCCACATTGACTCGCTGTTTCCTGTTCTCCTGATTTACACTGCTGCCTTTGATATTTTCTGTACTGGCTCTATTGTAGAGACCATTCCCTTCTTAGAAGTTTCTCTCTTAAGAAGGAAAAGTGACCCTGGATTTTGCCTTCAGGTTTACTTCACTATTCAATCAAGATTTGATAATGCATGGCTTTAGTCTCAAAACTAATAATTTAAGTTATACTCCCTCTGGTCCTTCCTTATGCAACACCCCCCATTCCTGCTCTAACAATTGCCACAGAATAAACTCACTTGAAAATATTGGGAAGGTGAACATTGTACTTTTCAGTGTCGATTAGGGTCATTGCTTTGCGTTCCATTAGGGCTCAAAGCATCCGTAGAAAACATCTGTAACAGCTTTCACATGGAAACAGTGTGTGTGTACTGCTCATATTCTGGAAACCCTTTCACACATCTTACTAATTTATACTTAGGGACTCAGCAATGTTAAGATTTTATTTTGAGATGATAAGCCATAATGGATCTAAACATGTGAAGATACATATTTAATGCACCTTAATGCTTTTCTGGCCTCACTGTTAAAACGCAGGGCCCTAAATAACTCTGTGGAGGGGTGCCTACCCTCCCTGCTGTACTCCCTGCAGGGCTGTGGGTGCCTTCCGCTGGGGGCTCTGCAGCTCCAACTTGCGGAAATATTTTTCTCTCTGAAACTTTCGTTTGGTACTGAGATTCCATTGGCCAGTGAGTTGAATGTGCTACTGTGTATTGTGCATCCAAAGATAGAGATAGGGCTTGGTTTTGTTTTCCGCAGAGGATATCAGGCTAGTGCTTCATTGAAAATAACTTGGGAAACTCAGGTATAATTATTACTGTGGATATCTTGGGCCTATTCTTGTTATAGTTGATCTTGAGTTTTGTTTCTACCATGGAGGTCAATTTTTAATTGTACGAAACTATGCCATAGGTACTGCTATTCACATTTTGTATTTGAAGGATGTAAATAGACCAGCCAATCTGAATAGTAACTGACTAATATTGATTCAGAAATTATCAGTGAAAAGCTCTATCCTACTATTTTTATTGCCTTATCTCTTTTTAATGCAAAAGTGCTTTGCGTAGGTATTTTATTAATGCTTCTTCACACCTGAGGAAACTGAGACTTAGAGAACTCTTTCCAAGTCACATACTTAGTGAATGTTGGAATTTATCCTGTAACTTTGATCTTCTCAAGTGCTGGTTTGGGAGGAAAACAAGAGCAAGTAGAGCCTGAGCTGGACATCCAGAAGCTTGGGATCCATTTAAGCTTTTAATGCTGATGATGACTCTCACTTTTAGCATGTGTCCCTGCTATTCTATTTATTTTACAGATTATGGTCCTAGAATCACAGATAAACGAATATCAAATCTAGGAGGGCCTCCTAAAGACCAGGCAGATGGAACTTCATATTTTACCAATAGTAAAGCTATAGTTTAGAGCAGAGAGATGACTTATACAAATGTATACTTGTTTACTTTTATTTTTACATTTATTGGTTACTTTATCCACAACAGAAGATGAATTGTTTAAGAGTAGACATTGTGCCTGTCAGGCTAGGACACCCAGTGGAGTCAACCATGTCTTTCTGTAGGATAGTAAATGAATTGAAATTACTTTCATAACATTTTTTTTTTTTAATTTTTATTTTGATGCACCTCATATATACTATTTAAATAACATCAGCCCTGGCTGGTGACACAGTGGATAAGATGCTGGCCTGTGAACCCAAAGGTCGCTGGTTCAATTCCCAGCCAGGGTACATAACCAGGTTGCGAGCCAGGTCTCCAGCTAGGTCCATAGCTGGAGGCAGGTGAAAGGCAACCATACATTGATCTTTCTCTCCCTTTCTTCCTCCCTGCCCTTCTCTCTAAAAATAATGAATAAGATACTAAAATGAATAAATAAGTAAATAAATAACATTAACTTCAGTAATACGTAATACCAATCAACACATTAATTTATGTGTAAAGTCTTTACATTTATGAAAGTTTGCATTTCCTTTGCAGCATAAGCCTCCTGATTATATTGTATTTTTTTTTTAAATTTTATTGTTGCTGTATTACATCCATCCCCTTTTTGCTCCCCTCTGTCCCCCTCCCCACCCACCCATTCTCCCCAAAGTCAATCCCACCTGTTATCCATGTCCATGGTTCCTTTATACTAGGTTTTTGTCTAAACTGCTCCCCTTCCTTGCCTCTGCCTCCCCCCTCCCCCCAACCCCCTTCCCCCTGACCACTGAAGGCATATTCACTGTATTCATATATTTGGATCGGTTTTGCTTGTTGTTAGTTTTGTTCATTATTGTCCCATAATGGGTGAGATCATACGGTATTTGTCTTTCACTGACTGGCTTATTTCACTAAGCATAATACTCTCCAGTTCCATCCATGTTGTTGCAAAGGGTAAGAGTTCCTTCTTTCTTTCTGCTGTATAGTATTCCATTGTGTAAATGTACCAAAGTGTTTTGATCCTGTCATCCACTGATGGGCACTTAGGCTGTTTCTAGCACTTGGCTATTGTAAATAGTGCCGCTATGAACATAGGTGTACATAGGTTCTTATGGATTGGTGTTTCAGGATTCTTTGGGTATAGTCCAAGTAGTGGAATTGCTGGATCAAAAGGCAGTTCCATTTTTAGTTTTTTAAGGAAACCCTATACTGTTTTCCACAGTGGCTGCACCAGCCTACATTCCTACCAACAGTGCACGAGGGTTCCCTTTGCCCTACATCCTCGCCAAAACTTCTTGTTTGTTGATTTGTTGATGACTTGATTATATTCATGATAACCAAACAGTCATTCTGACTTTTGTCTCCATGTTGAAAATAGTGGTAATAAATGTTAGCTAGTATAATTATTCTTGTTATTGATGAGTTTTTCCAAATCCCTTGACATGACCAAAGTGCTTTTTATAATTATCTCAATTAATCCACAAACCAATCCTGTGTTGTAGGTCATATTTTCTACTCAGTTTATAGATGAAGAAATGAAAGCTTAGAAAACTTGGATGTGTCATATAAGGAAGGGATTATCAGAACTGGAATTTTGAAGCCTTCTGCCCCATGAGCCACTCTTCTTTATCTTGGTGTCTTAATTATTTGCCTAATATAATTAGTCACAATGTGCAATTATCTACTTTTTACTTACTTTTTCTTCCACCAAAATGTGAGCTTCATGGCAATGGGGTCTATTTCTATGTTTTCTTCATTTGGTCTTGGCTGAATGGCTGAGAAGCAATTTCCATATTCTCTTTGCCTTCCAGCATGTAGAGTAGGACTTCTCACTTCAACAGTAAATATTTGCTGAAAGAATGAATGACTAGTAATTCCAAAGTCACATCTGAGACTATATACATGAGAGAAAATTTCTACTAAACAAATTTATCCATTTTAAGAGGGGGAGGGTGCTATTCAAGTTTTAATGTAGGCAGTGATTTAGTTTGCTAAAATTAGAAGTGAGGTAATTTCATAAGAATTTTATGTTACAATGTAGTATCCTGAATTATTGAGCCTTAAGAATGCAATGCAGAAATGGGACTTAACTACTGCTCTCATATATTTGAGGGGAATTGTGATGGGAGGGGTGGCCAGCTATTCCCCATCTGCATGGAGTACTGAACAAGGGGAAGAGGGCTCATATCAAAAGCTCAGAAAGTAAGCCAGTCTCAGAAAGGGCTAGAAGGTACTGGGGTAATTTTTTGACAGGCTACTGAAAATCAGCTTTTGACACATTTTTCTTTTACTGCTTCTCTTTCGGTTGTCAGATGATAAGTCCAATAATCTGGCTCTCCTTTCTGATTCCCAATAGCTCTGGTCTCACTAGAAACAACAAAGGCCACATTTCCAAGTACGAGCCTCCCAGGCCATAGTCACCACTGTGAATGGCTGCACTCACGCAATGACTTCTGTGTGCTTTTGTACCAGCCAGTAAGATGGGAGATAATTGGGTCTGTAAGCGAGGCAATTTGCAGTTTGTGACAAAGTAAGGAACTTGCTTGAACATCATTTAGGCTGTATAACTTTGCTGGATTTAATTTTCTTAATGCATCTGTACTTCTCATGTTTGATAATAATACTTGGGAATAGATGTAATCTTCTAAAATGAGGATCAATTCTGAAATGGAGAATTAGTCAAATCAAATATCCAGAATCATAATTGATTATGCAAGGAAGACGTATAATCTTCTCTGGCATTTTCTCAGATAATAAAATGAAAGACCATTGGGTGGGTTTGCTTTTCACTCTTGTCGGGTGGCATTCTGGGTTTTATTTGGTTTTGAGTAGAGCTAGTCAACCAGGGCATTGCATAAACTGTTTGTTGGCATTAACCCTACCCAACGTAGCTTCTCTTTTACTGTCAATTTTTAGTTCAGTTCATATTTTGGGGTGTCTACTCTATTCCAGGCTACTTCAGATGGCACTTTAGGTGACCAGCAATGAAGGCAAAGCAAAGGCAAAGTTGAAATCCTAAGTTTAGTCCCAGCTCCGGTTACTCACAAAGGTCAAGCACTAGAAATCATGTGATTGTCAAATATTTCCAGTATGTTTCACAGGTGATAGAAGTAGGGTGTCACCTGCACATTTCAGGTGGGACAGACTCCAGCATTTTTAAGAGCCTATGCTCTTAAGAAAGTCTGAAGTCGGTTCAAATACTGACCCTTCCACTTAACTTGCTTTATGGCTGGACAAGTTACTTAACATTTTTGTAGAATAATCTAATCTTCTGAGTTGGGATAATAATAGAAATGCTCTTAGGTTTGTGAGGATGAAATGTTCTGTCTTCAGGTGTGTGTATACCTGTTGTTACAAAAGAGGTTGTTGGCCAATTAGTTTGGGAGCCTGAAATTCAGCCTGCTACCTGTGCCTGTATGGGCCAGAAACAGTGTTTTTAAAGAATAAAACATTTAAAAAGTATGTATTTAATACATGAATATTATGTGAAATTCAGAATCCATTTTTTCGGTATCCATAAATAACATAGTCACTCTCATTTGCTTATGTATTTATTGTCTGTAGCTGTTGCATTCTACCAAGACAGAGTTGAGCAGTTGTGACAAAGACTATTTGGCCTGCGAAGGCTAAAATATATATTATTTGGCCATTTACAGAAAAAAAGGGTAAATTTGTCAAACTCGGGCTTATAATACCAGCATAAAGTAAAATATATACATTGTTACCTATTATTATTAACCATTTTCTAGTTAAAGCAATAATTTGGCTCGAACTTTTACAAGGACACCTCATTTTAGAAGCTAAATGTAATGAATTAAAGAGTATTCATGTGACTATAAAGTACAAGGGTACGAGGTCTGCCCTGAAAGTATTGGCCATGCAAACTTTTAATTATATTGACACTGGCTCGATACTTTCAGGACAGACCTTGTATATCTAACTCAGATATCTGTCTAATGGGATCTTAGAATCTCACTGATAATGACTATAACTCAAACCGTTGGTCTAGGCAGGTGGACCTCTAAAACTTTATGGTTTCAAACAAGTTTGGTAACTGGCCTGATTGGTATGATTACCATAGCACAGAATATAGTTGTAAAATGTTAACTGAAGCTCATGGGTTTTATCCACTATGTTCTTCCTCCTATCAGCCCCACCCATGGGGAACTAATAATCTTTGAGAATACTTAAAAACTGTGAACCAAAATGAGTTAGAATTAGACTCCTGACACAGACCAGCAGGGATCAGACTATAGGGATTGAACTCAAACTAACTGTGGATACCAGGCCAGCATTCACTTCATCTCTGGTGCAGAATTCATCTCCAAGGTCCCTCTGGTTGGAGATGCATTTTGATACTATGATCACTCAACACACTTTAGGAGATATATTCAATATACCATTATTTCAAACCCTGCCATGAAGTGTTTCTTTAGTGAGGTGACTCATTCTCTCCACTATTATTTATTCATGTGTAGACTTCTCATATAAATTGCTTCTCTTACTTCTTTCGGGTTCCCAATTCTGAAGCTCGCTTTTGAAAATCAATAACACGCATCTTCTGAGGGAAACTCGCAGCAAAGCGAGCTGTGATGGCTTTTGTTATACTTCTTGCCATTAATTATTCATGGTTATTTATTGAATAATTCAACATGTTGTATGATAATTTTAAAATTCTCTACCTTGTTATAGAAAAGTGAGGACTTTTTGGGCCATCGACTGATTCATGCCAAATGAAGATATTATCAGTGAGAGCATACGATATGTAGGAAGGTGACATTCATGTTTCAGGTCTTCATTAAATAAAATAAAGGTGATTTATGTACCCCATGGCCCTACAGGGAACAAGGAGCTTATTCCTACTCTACTGTCCTCTAAGTAAAGGGGAATTACCAGTATAATGTGCAGGGCAAGACTTTGAGAAAAAAGGAACACTTTCTTGCATAATAGAATGCCAACCAAATAATTCAGTTAAAACATTGTCTTCCCTCAGTAGTTAAATAAATCATATAAAGATAGTCTTCTCTTTCTCTCCTTGTTTTTCTCTCAGTTTTCAAAATCTTAATTGGTAAAAAACAAGAGATTTCTTAAGTATTTGTTTTTGTTATTTTTAATTATATCTGTGTTATCACTCAGTTTTCATCCCATGATTTATTTGTTATGACACTTACTTTTACATTAACTGTCTTTCTGACATTTACAGATTTTATCCAAACCACTAATAATCTATAATACCATTTAAGTTGTTTGATATAAAAAGCAGCAATAGAGCCCTGGCTGGTAGCACAGTGGATAAGGGGCCGGCCTGCGAACCCAAAGGTCGCTGGTTTGATTCCCAGCCAAGGCAACATAACTAGGTTGCAAGCCAGGTCTCCAGTCAGGTCTGTGGCTGGAGGCAGGTGAAAGGCAACCATACATTGATGTCTCTCTCCCTCTCTGCCTCTCTCCCTTCCCCTCTCTCTGAAAAATAATAAATAAAATCTTTAAAAAAAAAAAAGCAGCAATAGTTTCTTGGAAAACACAAATAGCATTTATTTTTTTGGAAATACATCCTTTAGAATGGAGACATTACTGTACCTTATTCTACATCACAAATCACCGACTATAGGGTTAATTTATAATTTAAAGATTATACCAGCCCTGGCTGGTAGCGCAGTGGATAAGGCACCAGCCTGCAAATCCAAAGGTCGCTGGTTTGATTCCCAGCCAGGGCACATAACCAGGTTGCAAGCCAGGTCTCCTGCCAGATCCCTAGCTGGAGGCAGGTGAAAGGCAACCATACATTGATGTTTCTCTCCCTCTCTGCCTCTCTCCCTTCCCCTCTCTCTGAAAAATAATAAAATCTTTTAAAAATAGATAAATAAAGATTATACCAAGCCAGTATTTGGCAATCTATTAAAAATTACTATGTTTTATAACGTACTCGACAAACTGATTTTTGCTTGAACACCATGACAAAAGACTAATACACCTGGAGGAGAACAGCTACATAATTTTCATGTATATAATTACTAATTACGAAAATTATAGAGGTTTTACTCTAAATTGCTAAATGATTTCCACCATTTAAAAACAGAGAAAACATTTTCTACTTCAAAAGTGTGGCCCAAATTTTGTATTTATTTTAGTGCTTTACATTTGGAGATTTCAGGTCAGTTTTAGGTTTCATGTAGCTAATAATTCCAATAGCCATAGACATAATAATGAAGAATCTGATTATTTGTCTTATTACAAATCTTGTAACAAGTGTCATGAAATCTATTGAGATCTGATTTGGTTTTCCTTTAGATTCTATAAGATGTTTAAAATAATGAGAGGTAATCTTTCTCATTTTAGAGATTGAAGTCCTTGAGTTCTGGGGTATAGGGTTACTCTTGTCCCCAATGAGAATTAACAGGTCCTTTAAAAATATCATAAAACTCCATTTTAAAGGGCAATGATGGTGGGTAATCTTAGGAGGGAAGATTCAAGGGTAAGGGAGATAGAAATATCCCTTTCTTAAGAAGAAACTTTGGAAGGGTGGAGAAGTGATGAGCAGCTGGCTCAGCAAGGACGTTTGGTAAAGGTCGTTCAAGAACAGTGCAGGCCCAGGGCCTGCATACGCACATGCTCTCGTAGAACGCTGGTTACAGACCACTTACAGAAGCTAAACTCTTGGAGCCATTTCCCAGGAGGCTTTGTGCAGGGTTGTGGGGTGCCTTGAGAGAGAGGCAGCAGTGGCCGACGCCATTCCTTCAGGCTTAAAGCAGGTCTTACGTGGCCCTACCTGGGTAGCTGAGTTGGTTAGATTGTCCTGATATGTGAGGTTTTGGGTTCCACCCTGGTCAGGGGACATGCAAGAATCAATTAGTTAAATGCACAAAAATGTCGAACAACAAATTGGTCTCTCTCTCTCTCTTTCTCCCTCCTATCAATAAATAAAATGGGATTTCTATGGCATCTGCATTGGCTGTGGTACATCTGTTCCTTCCACCACATAGGACTGTGGTTCTTAAAAAGAGTTTAATATACAGGTGGGTTGGAGCGTAAAGATAACTTCTTTTTGGAATCTGTTTTGCCCTTTCAAGAATTAACTTGGTGCCAGCAAACACTACTGTTTCTGTTTCATAAATATTGTGGAACAAATTTATGTTTATTAGAGGCATAAACACTTAAAATACTTTATTTGAACTTAATAATACATTATGGATCAGACAATTACACAATTTATGGAGAGAAAGGTTTTGTTGTAGCTTGAGTTGGTGTATCTTGTCTGTAGTGAAAATGTCTTTAAGTTCTATAGTTATAATAGAAAGGCTGTTTTCTTTTTACTCATCTTAACATCTTATCTGTATAACTTATCTTTACTTATTTATTCTCCATTCATTTATGTATTCTTTCTTTTAGCAAAATTTATTGCTTAACATGTTAAGCAAAACTGGAAATTATCCCTGACCTTGATTCAATTAGTGATTGAAGAATGAATAATATGATTAATATCAAGTTTAATATTTAATGTTTATATTGAATTACGAAAAATGCTTTCTGGTTCACTTTTGGAGATAGGGGAACTGAAAGATAACCTTAGAATATGATATCTCCATTGTAGATAGTGTCAACTGCATGACTGTCAGAAAAGTCAAAGCCATTTACTAGGCAGATATTTTTATATTTATCAATATAAGGAAAATTTTATTTAAAAATTTTTTAAAAATTAATTTATTGTTGTTGTATTACATTTGTCCCATTTTCCCCACATTGTTCTCCCCTGTCCCACCCACCCCAGCCTGTCTCGCACAGCTATGCAGATATTTTTAGATGACCACAAAAGTCTAGCAAATCTCAGTTCATGCTGGTGTGGCTCAGTGGATTGGACTTTGGCCTGTGAACCCAAGGGTTACCAGTTCGATTCCCAGTCTGGGCACATACCTGGGTTGTAGGCCAGGTCTCCAGGCCTGGTCCCCAGCTGGAGACAGGTGAAAGGCAACCATACATTGATGTTTCTCTCTCTTTCTTCCTCTCTGGCTCTTTCTTTAAAAATAATGAATAAAATCTAAAAATAAATAAATAAAAGTAGCAGATAGCTCTGGCTTGTATTAGTTTTGCTTTTTACTTAACTCCAGGACAGGTTTGATCCAAAAAAAGCACACTCAATTTGGCTGCCTATTAAGTCATAAAAAAATTTTTTTCTAAAGTGTCTTAATAAATAAGTTAATTACATTTAGTTATTCCATGTATTTGCCCAACCAACATTTTTTAAGGGTTGGCTAGGTCCCATGTGCTGTGGGAACATTGTGGGCATAACTATACAGTCAGGGACGTTATATTTCACCATAGAAGGTATAATTATTTGTTAAATGTTAAAGTCCGATGAATGTTGTACATAGTAGGTAAGGTTTCAGTCTAGAGCAAGGCTCCTCAGTTTGGGGCGATTTTGCCCACAGTGGCATTGGGTCATCCCAGAGACAGCTTGGATTGTCGTGGCCAAAGTGGGAGGTCCTATTAGAATGTCATGGGTACAGGCCAAGAATGCTGTTAAACACCCCGTAATGCTCCTGACAGCCCTCATGACAAGAAGTCAATAGCAACATGGCTGAGAAACCCTGGTCAAGAATGATGCGAAAGGACAGGTGGGGGATGGCAGTTTGGGAATCTCCATGGCAGCCACAGAGCTGAGGGACTGCTTTCTGAATGGTGACACCTTTTAAATATGCCACCTGTTAGATACATAACTCAGCAATCGCAATGCAGCTCCTATCTAGATAAAGCTTCATGAGAGTTGACTGAACAAATAAATCATAAAATGTCATGCTAATACGAGGCAGATGAAAACCCACCTTCAATCTACTTTTCTACCCCTTTACTCCTTGAAAGAATAATCGACATTCCCGATTTGATCTTGGCCCTGGCCCCTGGCAGCATTATCTAAAATTGTTGCTGAACCTGTACAATGGAGATAATGATACAGTTTTCCTTACAATTGTTAGGAGAATTAAATGAGACTGTTCAATAAATATAAGGTGTCCTGCACAGTCCTTGAGTAAATGGCAGTTACGAATCAGCGAAGATCACATTATGCTCCAAAATGATATGTCCTGGAGCTTCTGTGGCCCCATAAATTACAGAATTATTATATCTTACATGAAGACAGAAATGGAAATGATTACCTCTTTTGATGTGTTGTGAATTACTTTTTGAAACCTTTGGATGGATGAGGACCATATGAAAAGCCCTGGCACGCTGAGCATTTTTAGAAGATTTGTTACTGGCAAGAAATGGGCAAACATTACTGAGATCAGTCCACAGAGATTACCCTGAAAACTGGCTGATGTGCAGTCTGCTAACGTAGTGACCAATCATAAAACTACTGAGAAGGACAAGAGGTAGAGGGCACTGGAAATATAAAAGGCACTGTCCCCAGATCTTTCTAAATGCAGCTTTCTTCAGGGTTTATGCTGCTGTCCTGCTATGCTTAGCATCCCGTTTCTTTCATGAGTGGTCCTGGAAGCTGACCTGAATTCGGATGAAGGTGAGAAGTGTCCGTGGTGACTGCAGCACTGTCACTGGGCCATGTAGTTGCTACAAGTCAAAAGTGTGAAGTAAGCTCAAAGGTCCGAACTTGGCTGCATTGTAGTGTGGCCTGGAGAAGGTCCATATCTCAGGTAAACTTGACCTTCTGTGTGATGGTGATGTTGATGATACTGGTTCTTCATTGTTTTGAATATTGGGTAATTCATGAGAAAGATTTTGTACAGTGCTGGGGACTTTATACAGTGCCTGATACTATAAACATCATCATCATGATCATCATGATTGATCACTTTCACCCTCATGTCCTAAAAGCTTTCTTCCTTTCTTTCTCTCTCTCTTGTGTTTTTTTTTTTAAGATTTTATTTTTTTTAGAAGGAAAAGGAGAGAGGCAGAGAGGGAGCGAGACATCAATGTATGGTTGCCTTTCACCTGCTTCCAGCTACAGACCTGGCTGGAGACCTGGCTTGCAACCTGGTTATGTTGCCCTGGCAGGTTAAAAGTTTTCTATTAAAAAAAATTCATTGATTGGTTTTTTTTAAAGAGAAAGGAAAGGGGAAGAAGGAAGAGAGAGGAAGAGAGGCGTTGATTTATGGCTCCGCTTATTTATGCATTTAGTGGTTGCTTCTTACATGTGCCCTGACTGAATATCAAACCTACACCCTCAAGTTTTGGGGTGACACTCTAGCCAACTGAGCTACCTGGCCAGGGCCAAAAGCTTTCCATTGTTGAAATAATTTTGTACCACTTAACTTTTTAGTTTTGTTTAAAAGAGTAATTCTGAAAGTGGTTCTTCTGTATGTTTTTAACTTAAACATGATTAAGTTTCTGGATTAATATGCCTATTTTTCTATGTTTTCTGATTATATGAGTTTCCTCACTGTATGAAAAGAACAGGGAATCTGTCTGTATGTTTGTGGGCTTTCCCATTTGTAATTCTTGAATCTGATCATTAAAATCTATAGAATCCCTTTCAACTAAATAACCTGCTGGTCATTTACTTACCTGCCACAAGCCACTTCTTTTCTTTCCTCAATTTGTATAATCAAACAATATCCATGGTTGCACTGGACTTTGGAAGAACTTAAATGCTGAAATCATGGACATGTATGAACTGCAGTTCTTGGTTGTGCCTGCCTTTTAGGAAGTGGGAGATGGGATAGATGATAGCAGAAGGCAACCCACCGGAAGCCTTCAGGGGCATCTATGAAACTTGCACGTGTTGTGTTTGATATGTCAGCTCTTAAGGTAAAAATGGCCTAAAGCAGACATTTCCTGCTCTCCTAACCATGGCAGGCATAGGCAGTTAATTATAACATTCATTTCCACTGGCCTCAGAATACTTTTCCGTTCGCAGAGCAGCTGTTGTCCATTGATTAATTCCAGCAAGCCTAATGAAATCTCCTCCTCATCTCCTCTGGCATGGAGATCGAAAACTGCTGTTATGGACTCTTCAAAAAAAAAAAAAAAAAACCCCAGCAGAAGTAATTTAAAATATTTAGATTGGATCCAAACGTTACCTGCAAAAACCTTAAGATGGAAGAGATAACACCCGCAGGGACTGATAAGGAAGTTGTTAGCTTGTTGTCAGTGTCTCATAAATCAGCAGCACAAATGTGTGTGTGACGAGACGCTGGAGGATCTGTTGGCTGAGGGTCAGAGGCGGGTGTCTGAGGACACACGGTTTTGGAAAACATGCCACAAATATGAAAAAATCCCCTGTATGACACCTGAATCTGGTAGATTTGATGGCTAATATTGATAATCAAGGAAGTTTAATGACCACTATTTTATCACCTGTTGAATATCTATCTATTTATCTGTCATCTATCTAGTCTTCTCTCTCTTTTGTTCCATGTATTATACTACTTATCTAGCTCCTGATTGTAACACTTTCAAGCTGTTGTGGAAGATCCCCTCTAAACTTAATCAACTCTACAAATGTTTATTAGTTTCAGTGCTAGCGTATTTTAAAAACAGTGCTCAGTTTATGGATAAGCAAATCACAACCCTGCACATAAAACACTGTTGCTTAAGAATGCTTGAATATGTAACTTTCCTGGAATATCATTTTCTATCAAATCCTGTTTTGTAAAAGGATGTGTGAACAGGCACTTGTAAAGAGTGAGGTGCAAGGCTGGAATCATGCACCCAATGACAACTCAGGGACTTTCCTTTAGTTATTTATTCATTTTTGATGAATAAGAATGCATGAAAAAAAATCTACGCTTGATGCGTCGTGTGGGGAAGACAGACATGGCAGGTCTCAGTCCTCTACAGGATACAGATGGTAATATTTTGTTTTCATTAATGTCTCCTGAATAGACATGCACTGTGTATGCACAGAAAGGAAATGTTAACAAATGGCACCAAATACTAACGTGTCATTAAGGACTAATGCAGAGTTTCAAGGGAAAACATCCAACAAAAAAGGTGTGTCACTGGAACGCCTTCCGGGAATGGTTTCAGGCCCTGATTGCTCTAAGCCAGTTAAAACTGAACCTGCAAAACCCAGCAGGATAATTACATGATGGAAAACAATCCTTAATAAGAAGCTGCCTTAGTAGCTTGCCAGTGGCCTTCCGCTCCTTCTTTGCTAGCATTTCATGGTTCTTCTCCACTGAAGAAACTTTTAAACACTGTTGACAAATTAATGAAAGAACTTGATGCAAAGCTTGAGTTGCCCTTCAGCAAGCATTTGTAATATTGATTAAAAGCAAGTGCTGTTTCAGTGTATGTCCCTTAGAAATAGCCAACAATCATGCCAAGTCCTTAACTGAGTGCTGTTGCATAAAAAATACAAGTACGGATGCAAAAAGGGCAAAAACGGTGGTCTTCAGAGAAAGGGTTATTCAATTAACCCTATATGTGTTATTCAATTAAATTGCTATTCATCATAGAAGTATATGCCTATATTCTTATATAACATTGCTATCTTACTATTAGGTTTATGGTGTTGGTGTATATTTAAGATGACAGGTACAGAATGGAAAACTGAATATACTACTATTTATTTATCCATGTATCACTTGATGGAATTTTAGGTTGTTCCCTTCTTTTGGCTACGATGAATAATGCTGGTATAAGGATTCACATGCGAGTATGTATTTTTTATGCACGGATATTTGTTTTATTTTCTCTTGGGTATAGATCTAGGAGCAGATTGGTGGGGTCATGTGATAATTTTATGTTTAATCATTTGAGGAATTGCCAGATCATCTTCCAAGTGGATGCAGCAATTTATTTTTGATGATGATTGTAGGAGGGTTCTGATTTCTTCACATTCTCACCAATACTATTATAATCTGACTTTTTGGTTCTACTCATCCTAGTGGTACCTTATTGTAATTTTGATCCATAAGAACTTTAACTCATTTTATTAACTTAAAAATAAGAGAAATGATTACTATTTTCTTGCAGTTGTAACTTAGAGAGAATTGATGTAGTTATATATTGGAAATAAACATAATTATTATCTGTGCTAAATTGTTCTTCACATAGTTCTCACAGGCATTTCTTGCTACATTTATCCACATAGGTTTTATATTTGTTTTATAAAGTCAGATGTGAAGTATATTCAGTCTTTTAGCTGGTTGTATTACTTGCAGAAAAACTATCATTTGAAAAGTTAGATTCGTACATTGATAAATTACTGAGTTTTGTTTATAGTGGTTTTTAGTTGATTCTTGTAAGTTTTTTAGATATAAAGTCACAAGAGAGCTTTACTATTCTTTTCCAATTTTGTATCTTATATATCTTACTCTACTTCTCCATTAAGTGTAATATTGTCTTTTGGGTTAATATATGCTTTATCTCAATATTTGAAAATTTTAAAAAATAAAAATAGATGTTTAACCATGGCAAATGCCTGTTCAGTGTTTAAGAAGAGAATTGACGTTTGGTCAGGATGTGTTATTCTTTCAATGTGCTACTGAATTCTAACTGCTAATTATTATTTTTTAAAATTTAAGATGTTAGCTTTGATGATCAGAAATGAGACTGACTTATAATTATGTTTGGGGGCTGACATTCCCAAGTATCAAAGTTATTATGCTTGATTAAAGGAAATAATTAAGTTTTAGTTCTTTTTATGGTCTGATGCCATTAACAAAAACACCATTGGAATTATTTGCTCTTTAATGTGTTGGTAGAATTCTCTTGCTGACAAGTTTGGGTTTTGTGATAGGCAGCATAGTGTCCTTTCACCATGGTCATGTTCTAATCCCTGAAACCTGTGGATATATTTAGGTCACATGTGGCAAGGGAGAATTAAGGGTGCAGATCAAAGTAAGGCTGCTAATCAATCAACATTAAAATAAATCATTTACCCTAGATTATCAAGGTGGGCTCAGTAGAATTCCATGTCCTGTAGAGTGGAGAATGGAGGCAGAAGAGGTAGAAGACAGAGAGATGCGAGGATGCTCTGCTGCAGGTTTTAAAGTGGAGGAGGGACACACATTCAGGAGGGCAGGGAGGTGGCAAGGGGCAGGCTGTCCCCTTGGACCTTAATTTCAGCCCAGAGAGACCTCTGCAGGCTTCTCACTTCCAGAACTGTAAGAATAAATTTGTGCTGTTTTAACTTATGAAACCCATGGTAATTTATTACAGCAGCAATAGGAAACCATATATGATTTACATATACATATAGTTACAGTTATATCTGTATACACCTATGAATATATACATATATATTAGAGTTGGCAACATCAGTATGAATTTATTTATATATTATGTATAATATATAAATATATATGAATTCAAACCTAGTATGCACACAAGGTAGTTTCAATATCTATACCCCTGTGAGGAACCAATTTATTAACTAGAGGACAGTGTTTACATAGAGTTAAAAAAATTTTAGCCTTATAGTCCTGTCACAACACCATTTTTTATACAGTTACTTAGGTTAGCTCCCTTTCCCTGCCTAATTCATGTAAATAGAATGCCTTTGCTAGTATTGATATATAAATTAAAATTTCCCTCGACGGTGCTTTATCTCATGGCTTGATATTAGCTACTGTAATTAACATTATAATCCAACCATTTTACTGTTTTTAGTTTATATTCTTACTAGCTTGAGAGTTGTCTTAATATACTTTCTTTTTCTAGGTGACAGGAAAGATTTATTTTCTGGTTTTGTTATTTTCATTTTCTTGCATTTAATTAGAGAAGACTTTTATTCTTACATTTTTGAAATTGATTGATGATTTCTTTGTGGCATAATATATATGCTCAATTTTATGACTATCCCATGAGCATATGAAAAGAAAGGATGTTCTTTGTTTTTAGAGAAGCCAATTTAATATATATTAGTTAAATCTTTTTATGTTTTATAAGCATTCCTTGGTAAATTGGTTTTTATGCACTTGATATCCCATAGTTCGAGATCTGTGAATTAAAGCTCCCTAATTGCTCTGCATTTCTGTATATTTCTCTCTGGCATATTTTACAGTTTTTGCTTTATCACCACTGATTCAGCATTATTTGGCTCATGCATATGCATAACTGCCATATTTTTATTCAGATTGCTTGCTTCAGTAGATGTTGTCTTTCTTAGTCTAGTTTATTCTTGTTTTTGGTCTGAATGCTACCTTGTCAAGAGTCATACCTTTTTTTTTTTTTGCTTCCCCACCCAGATTTTTCTGATTTTGATTTTCCATTGTGTCCAAACTCACAGTTTTTAGTTTTTCTCATTCTTTTTATATTAATTGACATGACCGATATATCTAGTTTTAGTTATATCCAACTTTTTAACAATTATTTTTAGCTTTTTACCTTGTGCTGTTTGCTTCTTCTGGCTTTCCTTGTCTAGTAGTTTACCTTTATAATTATTATAATTTTTAAATCTGTGTAACCCTCTATTTAAATAATGTAAATGGTTCCTACACAGAAAGTTGTGGGATAATTACCTCTCAAGGCCATCAGTGAATGATTGATTGATGGAGCCTTCACGTAAATAGTGTAATATTTGTTCTGTGCAGTTTCTTTGGTATGTTTTGGTCAGAATCAGCCTAGTCACTAAGGACAGTCAGCCTGGAGATGTATTTCAGTGATCTTGTAAGCTTTCTCCAACGCCCACCCCTTTTCCTGCATCCCAAGTTCAATTAATGCATAAACCAAATGAATTCATGAATGACCTGAATAAATGATTGATGGAGAATTTTTAGGTAATTGACTTAACATTATAAAATAGGAAAACGTGATGTTTCTGATGCAGAATTTCTTTTTGTTGTTTATGTTTTTTCGTAATTTTGTCCTTCTGCTGAATTTGGTAGCATTTGAAAAATGTCACCCTGCATGGAGAAAACTGGGCTCTTGTGCCGTTTCATCCCCTTGCCTTCTCTCACAACTTTTGTCTGTGTATGCAAAACGCTGACATTAGTGACAAATCATTCATTGAAAACAAATGCTGTCCTAGATCTCTGACAGGTGCAAACGATAGACAAGAGTACTTGCAGTATGCATTGTGTAGAGGCAGAAAAAAGGCACAAAACTTACCTGACAGCCACTTAAAAAATGCCTTTGAGTGAATTGTATAGAATAAAATCTGTGCTAGATTTATTCACATGAGGCAAGTTTTCTGAGCCTAACATTTTCTTTCTTAAAGTGACCAATTCATCCCATTTGGAATGTTAACCCATTTGTCATTTTGCTCAACTTCAGTGTGTATGGGGGGAAGGGCGTAGATTTCTGAGGCTAGAAAGAGCAGCCATGCAGGGGTGCGACCCGGCTGTTTCAGGGTCCAAGCTCTACCATGGATGGAATGTTACTTAACTTCGCTCACCCTGGTTTCTGATCTGTTGGTGGGGATGAGAATACCTATCTTCTAGAGGGAAGAGGCCTTAAATAACGTTAAAATTGCTGATGTTAGTGGACACGAGTGAGAATTCCCTTTCTACAGCCCCTGTGTAACCCGTAGCCAATCCAAGGCTTTTGCTGAGTAGCTCAGTTCACCTATAGCCAACGGGGAAACGACTCAACAAGGTGACCTTTGTACAGGGGTCGAATGCTCTGTATCAACGGGATGGGTCCTATAGGACTGCGGCACTCTCAAGCTGTGGGTTTGGGTTTACTTTCTGAAGAACTGTGTTTCATTCTTCTTCTGGCCAGGTCAGTAGGCACTTACTGTTATTACAGTTTCTTAACTAAGTTGCCTGATACAAGTGTTCCTATCAGTCAATTTGCTTGCTAATACACGTAATATAATAATAGACTTAGCAATGACATTTAAGTTTGCTTTATTAACTTTTCAATATTAAATTTCACTAACAGATGCATTAAAAATTAATTGTCATCTTTATTATGCCAACTCTAATGAGAAAGCATACATCATTAGTGATATGCTTGCAATATAAAGTGTGTAAGAACTTTTATGAGGGAAAAATCAATAACCTCATTAAATGTGTTTGTATTTGTTCCTACAGTGTCAATTATCCCAACAATCATTAGCATATTCACATTATGACATAAAACCAATGAGTAGCATTTTGTCATGTAATAATGTGATCTTGTCTGTCTCTCTTAATTCACTTGTGTTTCATATTTTATGTGCAAAATTTAATAATAAAAAAGCTTGTGATTGAGATTGAACCAGATTAACTCTATATCTGAATTGACATTTCCAAAGTCAAAATAAGCCTGAAATCACTATTTATATTAAAATTATATATGTATAAATGTCTTCAATTGTAAATCCTACCAATAGATAAAATGTGTCTAAATTCTGTGAAATGGCCATATCTTGAAAGTCTCTTATTTAACTTCGAATCTGGAAACTAAATAATATCTTATGTTCCCCAAGATTTGAAAACCTAAAAGACCATTGTCCCTTTTGCTCCATACTTCTTTTAAAATACTTTAAAATTAAAGATAACACTCAAGTCACTGGTTGTACGACAGAAAAAAATGACAGATCCATGGTAGTATTAAGTTAAAAATTTCAAAGTTTGTTACTTATAGGTTTATTTAAGTCTACACACATATTTTTGTATGTATAGTTGTGTGTATATGTGTATGTGCTTTATTTAAGTTTATTATCACCACAGTCCTATATTGAATTGTATTTATTTCTTTTTATGGAAAACATCATAAGATTATAATTATTTTCATTAGATGATAAAAGATTATACTCAGCCTAAATATTTAAAAGACAAGCCACTCTAACAATAACATAAGAAGATGGGAAATCCATATTAAGGTGAATCATGAGTAAGTATGCTTGCATATCTAGCAAACGCTGTAGGAGTGCATTGGCCTCTGAGATGATGGGGCACTGGGTAACCAACAGTTAAAAGAGAACAGGAAATTAAAGGAAATATTAGAAAAAGCAGAAAATGTTGTCCAAAAAATTGATTGATGACTCCACTAAACAGAATAGTCAAGCATTCTAAAGACTCAGTATTTATTATAATCATTGCAAAGCAATCTGAAGTTAGGCCAAGGCCCTCTAAAGTTTGTGATTTAATTTCATGCTTATAAATAATCCAACAGGAAACTCACCCCCAGAACTGGCCCTTGGAAGTTAGAATAGAATCATGACCCAGTACTTGGCCTCTGGAGCTATAAGAAATGTGCTGTAAGAAAGTCAAGTATATGTGATATCTTTTGTGAGAGATCACGTTGGCGGCACAGACTGAAACTTAAAGAAACCTATGTGGATGTGGATGTATAGTTCTGTAATTATAAGAAGAAGACAAAGGGAGTGAAATCAGTAGGCAAAATTGTACAACTTCTCTGCCATTTCCCACAAGTATATCATCGTAGCAAGAGTATAGGCTCTGTTTTGTATTGTAAATACTCACATTAAACATTTTGCCTCATCAATACTTCTTTAAGAATTTTTTCTACCCCTACTTCCAAAAAAATACCAGAATAGAATATTAGGTTTACTAAACAAAAGCACAAATTTTTAAGTGGTCAAAATTTCCCTTGAGATATTAAAAAAATATTTAAAGTAGATTAAACTTAGACCAAAAATTAAATCAAATTATATTCCGTGTGCTCAATTTTCTGTAGGGAACCAAAAGCCACTGGAGTATAAAATTCAAATTAATTATGTGGAATGCTAATGGATTTTAAATTAAAAATACGTGCTGTTCAACACTGCCTCACTCCACAGTTTGCAAGTGGATATTACAATAAAATTGTCCTGTAAAATCTGAAATGCAGGGAAGGTATAATTGTCACCTCTCCAGTTTAATCTGAGGAGAAGAGCTATTTGTTCTTGTCATCAGTAGAGGCATCCTGCTGATCTGCAACTTGGACAGTTCACCCTGAAGGTTGGTTTCTCTACACCATATACAGTAGCAGATTAACCGGTGACATTATTTTCACAACCATAAAGTATTGCTACAGCTTTTCTAAGTTTAAAGTCATTTTTAAAACTTCCTTCTTTTATTGATATGAAAACTGAGGTTCAGCATATTGAAATTTCCAGATGACAAAACTTGATAGTTACCAGAGCTGACACTCATGAACAAGGTGTCTCCCTCCATGCTGGGTATAGAGCTAATCCCAACAAGCCTGAGGGGAGAAGACACAACAATTAATCCATGTTATTTTCAAATGCCAGCTAGAAACTCTTTATGTCGGGTTATTACTAGTGTTCTCCCTAATCCTGATGCGTTGACATTGCGATGCTCCAAGAGAAATCATGAGTTCATTTAGGGTGGGCATAGTTGATCTGCTTGTTTATTCATTTGTTCAGTGAACATCTACTTTGTGCCAACACTTGTTTTATGTATTGAAGACTTGGACTCAGCAGTGAACAAAACAAATGGATGTCCCTTTGCTTATGCAGTGTAAGAGGATAATTAAAAAAAAGAAAAATGTGTATCAGATTATAATAGGAACTATAATGAAAAGCTAAAGTACCGTAAGAATGATAAATGGTGGTTGCTATTTTATCTTGTATGGTGAGGAGACATTCACCGACAAGATGATATTTTAGTGGGCCCCTGCAGGGCAGGAGAGAGCAAACTATATGGATGTCAGGTGGAAGAGCAAAGGCCCTGAGGTGGGCATTCCCTCCCAGTGTCTGAGACATGCAAGTAGTCCAGGGATTGGGACAAATGGTGGGCTACAGAGCTGGTGACCAGGAAAGCAAAGTAATCAGGGACCAAAACAAGATGATCAAGGCAGAATATCATCTCATTGGTTGGTGTTGTCATGGTTCTGGATAGAAAGCTGAGTGAGTATGGGCCTCTGAAAGAGTAGGCCCACTCGAATGAGGATCTCAGAATCCAAGAGAGCCATGGGAAACCCCTTGCCAACTCACATCCCCAGTGCATGCTTGAAAAAAAAGGTAGTCCTGTTTTTGAAGCAGCTATCCACATGTAGTTCATAAGCACACTCTTGTGCTAGGGCTGTGGATAGAGCCACGTCCTTGTCCCTGCTACTTACACCCAAGATGGCAAGTCCACTAGGGGATGGAGCAGGCAGTCTCCTGCCTGGATCTTTTTTCAGTTCCACTCCCCTTCCCTCCCTGGCTGTTCCTGGCTTTCAAAAACAAGTTTATGTCTTCCAGGAATTTCTGCCTCTGCCTCCTCCCTGCCATATCCTACTTCTTGGGTCAGATTAGGTGCTTCTCATTATTTTCTGTCCGCTGTTCCCACCCAAGCTAAAATGAAGCCCCATGGGAAACATTGTGTCTTTCTCTCAAAATTGCGTTCTGAATACCTACAACAGACCTTGGAAGTAGCAGGCATTTAACGTATAATGAATGACTGATTAACAAACAAAAAAGAAGCACTTACACAAATAAATAAATAAATAAATAAATAAACAGACCAGTGATTTTCAACTGTTTTTATCTCATGGCACACAAAAACAAATTATTAAAATTCTGCAGCACACCAACGTGTGTGTGTGTGTGTGTGTGTGTGTGTGTGTGTGTAAAAAATGTATATATTGCTGATCTGGCAAAAAGAAGAGGTATAATTTTGATTCATTCACACCAAACAGCTATTGTTGTGTTGGTGGTTGTCAGTTTTTTAGTTTACAGTCTAAAGGAAAAGAGGTCAGGTATTGCATACTTTAAAAATTCCTGTAGCTCACCAGTATGCTGTGGTCCATTGGTTGACAATTGCTGAAATAGGCAATAGGCATATAATGTCTTTTCACACATTTTAATGTCTCTTTTTCACCCCAGTTCTGGCCCAGATCTTAAAGCATAGGAGGTGCTTAGTAATTGGGTAATTAGATGAGTGTATTATCAGAAATTTAGGGTTATTCTGCGTGGTTTGCGTTCAGGAAGAACAACACAGGTGGACTTCTCCTAAGATGCTCTTTTTTTCTTGGTTCCAGATAAACCCACATTGATATGATTGCCTAGGCACCTAGGTAGTTAGATAATATTTAATTTTATATAACTAGCATTCCAACTACCATGGTTTAAAATTTGGGGTTATGTGTATAAGTTAACATGTTTTTTAAATTAACACTAATTCTGCAGACTTAACATGTGATCGGATTTATGCAAATTATATTTATTATCAACCCATCATCTTTTTCTTTTTTCTTTTCTTTCTATCACTTTAGACTTTTTAGCTTAAAACTCAGTTTCGGTATCCTCTTAGCAGTCAACCGAGCGTTTTCCGTATCATGTAGACCAGGACCCTGCTGGGAACGAGTGGGGGCATCAGATTTTAAACAGGGCCGTTCAAAGCAAACCGAGATGGATAGTCTGCCCCTTGGTGGGAATTCTACTGACTGTCTCTAAAAACTGCATTTTTCTGAAAGTCAGCCACTCAGTGAGTAAATATAACGAGCAAATAAACCTCAGGGGCAATGCCATGAAGTTGTTCATGGAGGGAGCGCCGCCTGCCTCTTGGGAGCGGGACTTGCCCGTCGCGGGCTTCCTGGCACGAGAGCTGGAGAGCTGGTGCCTCACGCAGAATGGGCTCACCTGTGAGAGTCAAGCACCCTCAAGTGCCAGCTGGCTGTGGAGGATGACGCAGTCCCCTGCCAACTTGCTGCTCCCGGGGCAGCCACGGACCCTTTCTGCTTTCCTGTCCACGCGTCCAGCCAGCTGGCAGGGCTGTGGTCACCAGGCTGGGAGCGGGCTGCTGGCAGTCAGTGCCCCGTGGGCGTCAGGTGTCCCCAGCGAGGGCTCCATATCCTGGATACAATTCTGTCAAACACAGTTATTTAGGTCTGATACCTGACGCGAATGTGGATGCTACATGTCTGTAAAATAGGCAACCTGACGCGTTCATTTTTGCGATAACACAGTATTTCACATTTTCAAACAGAATTTTATTTCCTAAAATGGTTCCCGTATTTTTTTGCCAGCAATTTTAATGACAACTTAAAGGCAGCCTAAGCAACAATATAACAATGAAAAGTGCTGCTCAAAAAGTACCAAAAAAGGTGCTATTCAAAAAGTAGGAAGTTTGAGTACTTTGTTGACATCCTGTCTTAGTAAAACCTTCATTTACAATTAAAATTTGACCTTGTATTATGTTAAACTATAAACAAAATGTTTGTTTCTCAATGAACATTCATCATTCAAATAATTTCACTTGTTGTTGTGAAATTATATTCCTTCTTCATCAAGAGCTTTAAAAATGTCAGTACACTTTGAAACAGGGATTTAGCTTTGAGTCATGGATAATGCTATCTATAGATTTTGTTTGTTTTATAAGTTGTATGAAGTGGTCATTAATGGATGCAATTATTTAAAATAAGATCTCAATAAAGTATATGTATATAATAATACATTTATGTATATATGTATATACTTTATATATACATATACACATGTACAATATAGTTACATATATGTGACATGATTTATGTTCACAAACCCCAAAGCAAATTGGAAAATCTACCTTATTTCCAAATTTTGTCACTTGTAGGTTATTATGTTGAGGAAGGTCTATGCTCCATTGCTAATGTGAATCTTATACCCATAGTGTTACCACTAATTAAAAAAATACTATTGGTTTTATAAACATATGCTTATAAGTGAAGTTCTTTATATTTCTCCTTTTACTTATAAAAATACCTTAGTTTATAAAACATGTTTTAGCTAATTGAGACAGAGTGAGATAGTTCTAAGTATCTAGAAAAAGTCTCTAAATCATTAATATAGTGTCTGTTAATGGCTTATCATTTTTATATACATCCTGTTTTTCTGAATTTTGTGTGCAATCACCCAAATTGGGATAGACATACTTACTTTTCACTTATAGAAGATACCAAATTTAAACTTATAATTTGACTATGAATTTGAGATCTTTGAATATTAAAATAATAGTATAAATATTTCTTTTTTTTACATTGAAAAAAAAAATATATATATAAATATTTTTTTAAATTTTATTGTTGTTGTATTACATCCATCCCCTTTTTGCTCCCCTCTGTCCCCCTCCCCACCCACCCATTCCCCCCAAAGTTAAATATTTCTTATATGTTGTAAATTTGTGCCTATTATGTATAAATATATAAAATAATATAGTGCAAGGTGATGAATAAAAAGTTGTGCTTTGATTTACATTTATTATTTTGTGTACCTAAGTAACAAATGCCTCAAAGAAATAGCCATTTTTATACAAGGGTCTAAGAGTAATATTTGGGGAATAGCATTAGAGAGAGAGGAAGATGCCAACAGCAACCTAAATGCTACTTAGCAACTTGAATAGTCTAGGTTATCTTTTTATTAACATTGCTTTTGTTTTGTGACTCTGTTTTTTCCCTCTGCCTGCTATGTGTTCCCTGTCTTGGATCCATGAAATCCTGCTGCTGCATCAAAGCTCATTTCAAAAGCTTTTCTCCCCATCAAGCCTTCTTTCACCCTTCACCAGCAAAAAAAAAAATTTTTTTTCATCTCTTTGTACCACTTCTAGGACACACAATTAGGCACTGCAATTTGTGTGCATTTACGTGTGTGTGAGCGCGTAACTCAAGTTTTCACATATGTTCAGTTTCAGTTTGGGGGAAATGTGTGAACCTGGGCTTCAACATGACTCACAGGTACATGTTCTCAGAGGTACATGACCTTGGCCCTAGGATATCGGTTATTGCTTTCGACATGGAAACTAGAACAGTTAGTGGGTAATGAAGTAGTACGTGTCAAAAATGGTTTAACATTACAGAAACACAGCAGCTGTTCAACTAGAGCTGGTTTATTATTGTTATTATTATTATGTTAATATACTATATTTAATTTTTGTATGCCTCAGGGTGCTAATCACAATTCATACATTAGAAGTTTCAAAATATTTAAAATGTTAATTCACATACATTTTAATATAGAAAGCTGAGTACTTTTTGTGTTGAGAGCTGATTTAGCAAAATTCCTTATTTTAAGTAAATGTCAAATCATTTAGCAGATGATAAATGCATTTTTTCTTAATTTGTTTAGCTTTCCCAGCTTACCAACTTTAACTTTTTAATTTGTATACACATTATGTTAGTTAAATAACTATTACAGCTACTTGGGTATGCTTTATGCTAACTGTTTTTTAATAATCTGATCTGAGCCTGCATATAACTAAGCAGCATTTTGGGACTTTAGCATTAAAGATTTGATATTTTATTGATAATATATTTGAGTAGGTTAAGAATGAAGGTGAATCGTAATTGTTCTTTTCTTATAACTTGCAACAACTACAGATTCTTACAGAAATTTTTAAGATGCTCAAGTACTGTTTTTTGAGTTTTTTGTACAGCCCATCCCATGAAAATATCAATTGTTTCCATGATGCCCATTGCTAAAATTGTGCTCTTGCTTAAGTTTTATTCACTTGGTTGGTATATGATCTCAAAATGGGAGTGACATTTTATGTTTTTTAGTGATACAACAGGCCTTGTTTAAGAAGGAAATAGCAGAGGAGGTGCATTTTAGAAAATCTAGCTTTTAGGTCTGTTTCAACCTAATGTTACATTTTATTCATTAATTCTTTTATTTATCCACCAAAATGCTGAATAAATATTGGAGACACACCAAGGAATAGGTTTTGAAAGAACTTGTTTTATGTTCTATTTGCAATCACTGAGATTACATTTTCAAATACAAGGATGGTATATTCCAATTTAAAAGTTTAGGATTATATTTAACTTCAAAATGACACAGTCTTGTCATTTTCAGACCCTGTCTCTATACTAATCAGAAGACCCCACAACAGATTTATAAGAACCAAGGGATTTAGGATTAAGACTGTAGCCAACTCTTTAAAATGTATTACTCCTGAAAATTATTTAGAAAGTGCAGGATATCTTACACCCTTTGAGTTTCCTGAAATACTACCCTATCTATCCTTTACAATATATAGGAAACTCAGGAAGTAAAATGCATTCACTTTCATCCCCAGCCTTTAATCTTTTACTCAGAAACAAAACCCTCCATGAAATAAACAGCAAGTGCTGTGTCTACCACCATGTTTCATCAAAAGGTTGGAAAATAAACAAAGCTGACTTTTATTTCAATTGTCCTTTCAACACAGATGAACATGATTTTCTTTATGTGTGTGGAAAGACCAATAAAGCATTCTTTGTCAAAGACAACTGAGATAGTTTTTAACAAAAAAAAAAAATCACGAATATTTTTTAAGCTTCAAAACAGTTTCTTAATACACTAAGCAGTCAATAAGTTTAGTTTCAGGAAGTGTTCAAGCGTAGTGAGAAGCCAGTGTATTTGCAACCAGTTATTATCCAGTAGCAAAGTGAAGCCACATTTAGCCTAATTAATTAACCAGGTAAACTGTCCATTTCCCCCCACATAACAGCTTTCTCTTAAGTATTTGTAACATGTTGCCTACACAGCTATGCACAGTGAATTATAAATTAAATACTTTGCTTATGGTCTGTTCACCTTGACTGCCTTTATTCCGATTTTAGCCTTGTAAAATGTGTCATATTTTATGTACTGATTATACTCCTCTATAACCAATTGATTACTCATCACATATATTCTAACGTCAGATACTGTTTGCAGAATCCTTATAGTGAAAACCATGGCATTTAAATGCCTATTAACCTGATGTCTGTATTTGAAAAAAAAAAAAACCCTAATTTTCCACCATTACTAATTGCCTATCAGTTCAGCCTTAAAATTCTCTCCCTCTAATGATCTTCCTACTTAAAAGGCAGATTTAGTATCCTGTCGGCTTTCCCTGCTCCAGTGATGCATTCTGCAGTGAGGCGATTTCCTCTCTGCATTTGCTGCAAGGGACCAAGGAAGCGAGTCTGTCTCCTCCTGTAGGTGAGATGAGGGAAAACCACGCTGAGACAGTCGCTGTCGCTGTCCCAAGTTCAGTTTAAATCTGCAGCCACAAACTCATACTCCAAGAAGGCTTGCTGCGTTTGTTTGCCAACTAGCATGCGGTACTTCCACGTCTGTGGTTTTATTGACAAGCTCTTGTCTGTTCCTGCGGTTTTTAATGGAAACCCCTATTGCTCTGCCCAGCTTTAAGAATGCAGAATATGGGGGTTTTACATTCACTCTCCAAGTCAGACCGGAGGAACTCAGAGGCTCCAGTTCTTACAACCTCATCTATAGACTTTAGCGTTTCTTTGGGTCTGTCATAACAGGATGAGGTTTAGCATGTATGCTGGCAATTAATGGCTGAATTACATCTGCGTTCGTGAGACATTTCTGTTTACTTTTTCGGCACATGTAGTTGTCATTATGTGTAGATTTGAGTCTGGCTTTGTGGTCCCAACATCCCACTGTGAACAGTTCCTATTTGTAATACTCTGTGTAGTAGGTGCCGAGACTCAAACATGAAGAAAACAGTTTTTTTCCTCTGAACATAGTTGAGTTGGTAACACTGATAATTGCTCTTTGGCACCATGGAGCCTGTGTTATTTGGCTTTGTTACTACATTGCAAAGAAATAAGTGTTTACGTTTATTCATTTGTCTTATTTCCCCTCTGTCTTCTGTGATAATATTTTAGAAGCAGAGCTTACCATTCAGTTGTCAGTGACTCTTACAACAAATGACCAAGTTGTTCACAGTAATTAACTTTGACCAGTCTTTCCTTTCTTCTTCCTGCCCCTGCTCACCTATAGATGCTAGTTTGATCAATTTTCAAACTATATGAGGAGCTAAATCTTGTTTATTTAAAAATACTTTTATAAGAACTTTAAAAATATTATATAACACGGGAGGAGAGAAGGGAAACCAAGACTGCCATCACCCCGTCGGGTCCTTTGTCCAGGTCCCAGTCATTTACCCTGGTTTACATAGACAACAGAGTCAGGCCTCTGTATTTAGATTGCGGGCTTACCAAGGATGGAAAGCAGAACCTTAGAATATGCCTAGGAAATCCAACATGCTTCCCAATTTTCCTGGCCAAAAGTTCAGCTGGATTTAAGAAAATTATATGGTTACTCAGTGTCCAACAAATCCTAATTTAAGTTCTTAGATGATATTTATATATTCTATGTTGATGTTTTGGAGGTGGGGATATGTTGAAAAGTCACTTGTTTTCACAAAAGAAAGTAACAAAATAGAGTTTGTAAAAATAAGTCCTAAAATTTTTCAAATTCTAGGAGAGAAATGGAAGTTAGGAACTTTATCTCTTAATTGTGGTTACTAACTATAGGCTGAGATTCATGGTATAGTATCTATGAATCCCACCAAGTTCATTAGTAAAATAAAGAACATATTTCCTTTTGACAAAGTAATCATCATTTCAGAGAGTTTCTTTAAAATACTTTGATGCCCATTAAATGTAACATTATATTCATTATTAATAAGATAAAAGTGCTTAATAGAACTGTCCTCCTGTGACAGACAAGTGATAATACCTTGTAAGATGGAACCTCTTATTAAATTGTATTAATACAAGACTTCCATAGTAAGAATTGTGAGACTTGAGGTAAATAAAATGGATCTTTGCTTTTATTTCTACCCCCCCTTTAAAAAAAAGATAATTGAGCTTTATTTATGTACATATTGTCAAAATAAAGTATGCCTAATGCCAGTGAAGCAATATAATAATACTAAAATGTGATATAAATAATGAAAAACAAATGTTTGACGCAAAGCATTCCTGAGTTTTAGTTTAGTTACAGGTATGTAAGATTTTCCCCATTTCAATAACTTTTAGTTAGACAAATACCTAGTTATGATAAATATTTTAAACTCTAGCAGTGGGAAAACTTTAGACTGTTCAGTGAATCATCTCCCTGCTCTTCTAAAGAACAATCTCACACGTGGGATAACACGTGGACCAGGTTTCCATATGACCCCACGACTTGCTTGAATTAATAACTAAAAAAATCAGGAGATTCAATCAACTAGCCATTGTTATAAGCTACTGAGTTCAGAGGAATCGTCATGGTATCTACATTGCAGAGTTGTTGTTGAATGAGATAATACATGTAAGAAACTAACATGTATCCTTTTTAATAAAGGTGCTTACATATAGTATATCTGATGTGTAAGAAGCCCTCCAATACTCCGTATCTTAAGAATTGTTATTATTTACCTGTACATCTCATGCAGTGATTTAGTGAGGGAAGAGTGATTGGGTGCTCGTACAACTAGGAGGTCCTGGATCTTGTCACTGATCGTAATGCCACTTCATAACGTCCTGGTGTCAGTACTGTGTCCAACTGCATTGATGCCCCCACTACGTGGCTGGGTGGGAGAGGAGGGATTGAGCAAAAAAGCGAGAAAGAGAGAAAACTTGGGGGCACAGACAACAGTGTGGTGGTGGTGGGTAAGGGGGTGGGAGAGGCGGAGGAGGGTCAAGGGGAATCAATGGTGATGGACGGAGACTTAACTTGGGGTGGTGAACGCACAATACAATATACAGATGACGTGTTGTGGGGTGACCTGAAACCTGTATAATTTTGTTACCCAGTGTCGCCCCAGTACATTCTATAGGAAGGATGGGAAAAAACCAAACAGACTTAATATCTTAGTTTGGGTTTCCCTAGAAACAGAGGCTGAACAAAGAGGTACGTGCAAAGAGTTGATCTGAGAAGTGACATGACCCTGGTGAAGGAGCTGGAGGTGGGGTGGTGACACAGAAAAGCAGAGGCAGTACAGGGCATTGTCAGGCCACTTTCCACAGGTGACTCGACCTCCACTTCCATGGGAAACTCTGGGACTCAGTGCAAAACATGGGCTTCAAAGCAATCTCCCCAACTCCAGCCGGTGATACGGGGCCACATGGGGGGAAGAATGAAGCCCAGACCATGTAACCCAACCTGCCAGGTGGAGAGCATAGCGGGCAAAGAACTTGGAGGCGAGTGTGGTGCCTTCAACTGGCGTGGGGCCGCCTGCTTTCTGTGTGAGGCATCAGGGGTTACCAGGGGGCGCCAGCAACATCGCCTGCAGCCTCCGCACTGAGAGGGGCGCCTGGCCTTCAGCTGCCCAGCACCCCCTGCGTGAGCCTGTCCATCCAGTGCAGGACAGATCACTTCTAATTACTTAGACATAGGCGTTTCTATTCATAGAAACTGTTCAATGCAAGGGTCTTACTCTGGAAAATTAGATCTCCGACTCCCATATTTTTAGGGGTATCTAATGAGGCTTAATTAATCCTGAGCTTCGATTCCTGGAGAGGGCTCTGTTAACACCCAAAACACCCTTCAGAAAATCTCCAAAGCTTGGAGAAATCACTTAGAGCGCCGGTGTCACTGCCGTCACTGCCATCCAAAGTGATTTATTTGTAAAGTTGGCGTTGTGTGAGTGCATTGATTTCACTGTCCACTGTAAAGAGACTTGCCTTTTTCCCTTTGAAGTGTTTTCTTTAGAAGGCCCTGGCTTTCTCTAGGATCAGCAAAGAAACCTTTCACATTTCAGAACCTGAGTTATCGAATGGTATTTGAATAATTTTAATCTCTGCTTTGTAAAAATGGTAAGGGGAGGGGCAGAAGCATTGTATACATTTACATTTTAAATTGTGTAATCATGTTATTATCTGAAACTAATACCATGCTGTTAAAATTTAGATAAAGTGTCCTGTAATGCATACAAAATGTTCATTTGTTGAAGGCCATTAAGTTAATTTCCTGGCAACAAGATTAAATGCAAGTCATTTACATAATCATTAGTTGTGAGGTGTAGAAAAGATAATTAAATATTCTACCACATTAATTCATATTTAATTAACTATGCTTTAGTGGTCCTTCTATCTGAATATTAATATTGTGTAAATAAACAATTAGAATGCATACTGATTTTATTAAAGGTTCATTCTTAAAGTTAAATAAAAGAATGCAATTATTAATTTAATTATATCTAATTTTGGAATCCTAATCATATTAATAAAACTGAAAAAGGCCCACCATGGACCTCAGTGATGACAGCTTCATATTACACATTCCCAACTGAATGGACCTGATGGATTTAAAAATACATTTATTTAGTTTATGCTAATAGTGACTTATTTTTGTGATATTGCACTTTGTGGTTCCCTCAAATCAGAATTGATACTGTACCTTGAAAAATGAAATTCAGTTATTATTATACACTAAGCTTCATTTAGTCATGGCCACATTTGCCTGGGACATGAGATATTTCTGGGAAGTGATCTTGTTATCTAGAAGGCAGGAATAGTTAAGCAATTCCAGAAAAGACCCAGCTGTTGGAAGATACAGCTAAGATTTAGAGCCAAGGAAGAGTCTAATAGGTGGTAACATTTCTGAAATTTTAGAAGTTTCCCCCACCCATGTAGTATTAGGGATATTCTTGCAAAGATAATTAATCTTAGATGCCAAATATTTGCGGAAGGCATGGATTTTAGTTAAGTGAAATCTTGATAATATGGGCTCTGTATCTTTTAAATATTCTTGCCTTTATTTACCTGGACAATTTGGAAGCCAGGAAATCAATAGTTTAGGTCCTTCCTGAGCATCCTCAGTAAGAGAAAAAACTAAGTGCGATGTGAAAAAAGGGGGATTGATCTTCCTGAATCGTGAGAATGTAATCTTTATAAAATATAAAGTTCCATTAAAACATCACTAAGCAACAGAAATATTTTCCTATTTGGAGAAGTTATTTCGTATTAAACTGTAACATCCCAAGCAAAATATGTTGGCGTTTTCGATGTGAAATATTTGGGCAAACGGTTCAATTCCAATTTTAACTGCCTAAATGGAATTTTCAGAGAAAAGGATGTGTTTCACTAGCACATATTTCCTAATGGAAACATTTGTTTCGAGAATTATAGAAGGGGGAATAATAAGGTTGCTTTTGTTTCTTTTTAAAGCTGTTGGGACTTTTCGATTTACAATATGCTATGGTGAGTGTTCCCCTGGGCTGGCCAAAATACTATATTCCTTCCCGGTTTGTGAAAATCACTGTTTCCAAGGGACAGAAATCATTCTGCTTGTGTGGTAAATTCATGCTTCCATACTTTTCCACCCAAAGTGTGCAAATTTCACGTAGAAGGGACACTAACTACGGTGCCCACTGTCACAGCTAAGTTCTGAAACACTTGGGTACAACCTGCACCTCATAAATCCTAATGGTGATTTTTCCAGCTACTATTTTGTAATTTTGTTTGTTCCCCTTCTCCAACCCTGTTAATGCTAGAATCACACTGTTGTCCACCTTTACGCAGCTTGGCATTGCTAGAGGTGTTTGCATTAGTGGTTCATCCTGGGAGCCGTGACACTGGCTCTTGTTCCATAAATGGTTTTGAACACCTGCTTTTCCAGTTTCTGACACTACGAAGACGAATAAGACAAGTGCTGTAACTTTAGAAAGCCTGTATAAGTTCTGGTGGAGGGGACCATATAATAAATGGGTACCCAAATAAAAAATACCAGACTTAAAAATAAATGGATAAATCACATCCATAAATACTTACGGGTGCTCCTCAGTAAGAAGACTCCCCAGCTTTGAGGGTGGAATGAAAATGTTGAGGCTGATGATCCGTTGAGTGGTGATTTTGGAGGGTGCATTTTCCTTCACAAGAGGAAGCTTGCCTTGTCTCAGCCTCCACTTGATCGCAGCCTAACACCTCTCTTGCCAAAGCAAAACTGTAGACTGGAAATCGCAGGAAACGTGTGGTTCGCTTCTGAGTTACGGAACATTTCCTAGCTGTGAATTCACAGCTCTTGGGCCCGATTCCCATGTTCCCTCAGCGATCCTCTGATCCAAACCCAGGGTTGAGGGGGCGTTCGACTCCAGTTTCTCTCATTTCTTGTAGTGCCGAAAAGGTCTGCCTATAAGAAGTATGGTGTTAGAGGTGACAGGAGAGCAGTCAGTTCAAGCCGGAAGGGGATCTGTGGAACGTTGCAGCCATCTGCATTGTAAAGTAGTCACAAAATAATACGTGTAATGCCAAAAGGTTAGTTCTGATTCATCTTTAATATTATGTCATCATGTGTGCTAGACTCCAGAGGCCAATTAAAAGCTGGTGCCTGAATCACAACTACCACCATCACTATAATAATGATAAAGAGTACCACTATCACCTTTTACCTTCCTACCTTTTATAGATATGTCCTCAGGTGTGTAATGAGGATATTAACAATATCTTTCCCAGAGTGATGGCATCAGGTATTTGTGCATCATTGCAGAGAGGAGCCTGGCAGAGCCTGACCCTAAGCCTGCTTTATTCAGATCTTTCGCCCTTAATGGGCCTACATGCACCCTTTTCCTCCAGCAGATAGTAAAGCACAATTATCCTGCACCATTACTCAATCATGTAACTTCATTTTCCCCTTAAAAGTATCATCTCACTTTCATACTTAAAAAACAAAATTTTAACGCATGTGAATCCTGGAGCCATTTAGTTGATAGGAAACCCACAAGAATATTAAAGCTGTGGTCTGAATTGCTGAATTGATCACGGCCACTGGGCTGCAATCTGTTCGGCTACAAAAAATACATAAATTCCGACAGCCTTTTTCCTTGATTTGCTTTTGAAAATCAATAATTTTGTTCTAGGCAGTTAGGTTATTCAAATAAATCTCAGATTATCTGATGCCTGAGAATAGTTTTCTGCCCTCCAAGGTACATTCTGAATATATTGACTATTTGGCTTCAGGGATTAAAAATAAAGTGGATTACCTCCTTGTTTCTTCAATAGTTATCACCTTTTTTCATCTCTGTTTGCATTTCTGCATGTGTTCTGAAATAGGCAAGCAAACAAAAACTTACTGGTGTATAGTAATTACAGATGGTGACTGATAAAAATAAATGGATCCTTTAGGTTGAGCCCATTCTCTTCCTGTGGATGAAATTACGTAGAAAGTTTAGGATTAACGTGCAAAAACTTTGCACGTTAATTTAAAAGAATACATTTACTATATCCAGGTATTTCAATTGGACTTTTGACTAGTGGTTTCGAACAGTAAGAAATTCTGTCGTTAAAATGTTTTCTTACATTTAGCCAATTTAGTGTCAACTCTATAAGAATTTTCAGTTAAAGTTTAATTGAGCCTAGCCTTATATTTCTCCTTTCCTTACAATCTACTTAAAAGGGGTCTTCTGCACCCACTGTTGACTCTTTCTTACCAGAGGTGCCTCAGGTTCCTGTATTCTGGCTTCTTACCTATTGGTTCATGTCCTCCTTTGCTCTCTCTGATGTCATGGATGATCTCTTGGTCTAGTTCGGTGAATGATTTCAGTCTTTATTTTAGCTGACCTCACTGTGACCTTTGACTTTGATTTCCCCCAGTTGCTTAAAACGTTCTGATTTGTGCTTCTTTAACACCAGCCTTCTCTTCTCTCACGGGTCTCTTCTTATCTTTTGATGGTGCATTTTGAGAGTCATTCATAGGTTTCTCCTCTGCTCACTTGCCTTGTAGGAAATCCTTACCATTTTCCCCATGACCAGTGTCACCTTTCCCTGCGCACTCTGCTCCTTGTCCAGGAGGCCAGTGCACTCACTCAAATGGCATGTTGATAGTGAAATGCAATTTCTCAAATATGTATTTCCAAAGCAGACTTCTTCCCTGCAGACCAGCTGCATGTTATTTGTTTCTGCCTATTTAACAGCATTCATAGCATCTGCAAAATTGGCTCTTCCCAGATGAGTTCGTGGCAACTCCCAAGTAACAGCAGGGATGGTAAAATAGATTCTTTCCTTTTCCTTATTACCATGTGCACTAAGTACTGCCAATGCATCCTTCTAAGTTTTTTTGTTTTTGTTTTTCAACTGGTTGGAACTGTGTTTTTTAACAAATTTTATTATTGTTGTATTACATCCATCCCCTTTTTACTCCCCTCTGTCCCCTTCCCCACCCACCCATTCCCCTCCGCAAAGTTAGTCCCATTTGTTGTCCATGTCCATGGTTCTTCCTTGTGCATATGCCACGATTTATTTTTAGATTTGAGCATTTAGAAAAGGTTTAATGATTCTTTCTCTGTATGAACTGTTGTATCTAACTCATCTCTTATTTTTTGGCTGTGCCACCCTCACATTCACTTCCATGTAACTATAAAAATGAAAAACGAATGTTAAAACACTTTGTATTGTCACACAGATTTATACCACTCTGTGGTAACCCCATGCTGCCCCGACAGACTGTTAGTTTCATTGTATGTTGCAAAAGGCCCTTCATCTGATGCTTGAATGTCTTTCATCGCACTGCCACTCATGCTCTGGAAGATTAAAGAAAGAAGAGTTATTTGCAGGTCTTTGAAGGTACTGTTTTCTCTCTCACTCACCTGTAAGTATCTTTTCTCATAATTGCCTACCCAATGGACAGAAAGAGGTATTTATCCATTACTTCTCAGCCTCCATTGGTCAAGGATGGCCCCTTGAGGGTTGCTTACTGCCCATTTGGGTTGCTCATGTATTTGAGTGCCGTGCATATTTGTCCCAGAATGACACCTGAAGGTGTCACACAAAGTGCTGGGGTTGCTGATAAACAAGGAGCAGGAATAGAAATTTCATTTCAGAGCATAAGCCTGAGCAAGGTGCTGTCCGGAATAACAGGTAAAGCTGAGAACACTTGGAGTGCCATACAAGAGATTGTCAATACACCCACTTGCTTTCCATATCTTTACAATAGCCGTCTTACAGTTTTTTCTCACCATGCTGCCACCACATGTCATTTCCTGTCTCCTATGCATGTCATTTCCTGTCTCCTACCCTGTGAACTGCTTGAGTTAAATGAAGTCTCTACACCTTTTTTGATAGCTCCTGTGCATGCTGCTGTTTGGAGATAGACACAGGTCTGCTTGATTTAACTGCTGCCTAAGTATTCTGTCGTGTGGGTGTGTTACGTTACATTATTCATTCCCAGCTAATATGCATTTTAGCTTTTTCTATATTTCATTGTTTCAAATAATGCTGCAATGAATACACTATGATGAAACAAATGTATTTTCTAGCTCTTGACAGAATGTAAATACTCATAATTAGGGAAGTCTTCTCCATGCTTCTGCTTGCACTGGGTTGCTTATATGCACATTCACATGCCTCCCTTCCTTGTTCCTATCACATTTAAATTACTGATCTACATGGTTCTATTTATCATTTTAATCTGCTTAAATATTTCTTGATCCTTTCGCCTGTTTTGAAAAGGACAGTAGCTGTCACCATGATAATAAAACATATTCCTCTTTGTTCAAAAACCAGCTTATGTCTTTGCATTAACTTTCCTTCTTGCCTTTCACAGATAAGTAATAGAAGAGACTGGGAAGTACTTAACTTGACTTCAACCTATTTGAAGTTTATTGCCCTTGTGACTCATATATCGCAACCACCAAAAAATGGATAAATTGTAAAACCTACCAGAGTAAATCTTCCCTTCAAGGGCTAGAGCTTCCAAATCACCTAACAGTACACTTCCGGGCTGCCCTTTCTGATAACTCTTTCTCATGGAGCAGAAGGCTTTCTGTGTATTACAAATGCTACACTATTGTTCTTAGCGGCTTGCTTTCCAGCATTCATTTCTGGCTTCTGGTTGCTTTCCTCGGACAGACTCATTCTGCACCCTCCCTTCATGCCATTAACACGAAGCATTCTGCTCGGACAGATAGTCACTTGGGAAAGGGCATTGGACTCATGGGACTGAAATCTGTATCTTGACAGAGCTGCATTAAAAAAATAAAGCCAGGATGCACCAGCACACTGCTTATTTAGCAAGCTCCCTAAACACAGCAAATTGTTAAATAGATTTTCCACTGGAAAGACTATTCGCTTTTCTCCTCTTTGTCCTGCTCTGTCCCAGTTCCGGTCTCCTCCCGTCTCCACCTGGGTTGTCGCACAGGTTTTCTGGAGAATATCTGGTTTCCAATCAGTCCCTTCATTGGAGCCTCGGAACGAGGGGATAACTGGTTCCCGACGCATGCCTAGCTTGGCTGACAAGTTGAGGCTCCCTCGGGTATTGTGGTTAAGGGATAGAAATGTTTAATTTACCTCCCAAAGTCTCACAAAATCAAATTCCACTAATTTCATAGAACTCTAAATAAACTAATCTCATCTCAGAATAATTCAACTTCATCTGTATCTGATGATGTCCATTATCATTATCATTGTTTCTTGTTTAAATTTTTACTGGGTTATTCTTTTGCTCACGTTCTTTTAATGGCTCACTATTTGTTCTTAGGGCGAATTCCTTTACAGGTTTATAGTCTTTTATGTCTCAGCCTCATCTTTTGCCATCTTTTCTTTTTGCTATTTTTCCAGCCCGGAACAACCCCCATTTCCCCACTACTACCCTCACCCCCAACATGGCCAATTTACCACCTTTATTTTGCTAACTCTTTCTTAAATTCAAATCTCCACTGGACAGTTACTCAGGGAAGCCTGTTCTGTCCTCCAGGGTGAGGCCCTTCCCGTGAACCTCACCTGGATGAGGTACTTTCTTGGCAGTAGCTGTCATTTCTCTCTAGTTTTCAATGCACAGTTCCGCTTTTATTACCCCGCTAAATTGTGAGCTCTGGCTTGGCCTGTCTCATTCGTGTGTGTTCTTGATGCGTGTTCCTAGCGCGAGGCCTGTCCCATGCAGGAGACCGAGCTGACCATTGAGTCTAAATATATACCCCATGCTGGGGAGCCTCTTTTCTTTAAATACTGTTTATCCCAGTTCACATCCTGTATCTTACAGGAAGCCTTCTGTGTAATTTTATTGCACACAATTCTCTCATTTGCACACTTTCCCCCCTTCATTGTGCCGTTGCCTGAGTATTTCCCCACCACGTGTCATCTTTGAAAAGGAAGACTATTTTGAGTAAGCTGTTTATGGTACCAGCAGAGGTTTAGCGTGAGCCCTGGTTAAGTATGAATAAGGAAAAGGTCTAACCTCAGGGCATTCAGAACCTAATAGATAGGATCAAATGTAACCAGATACATAGGTGGCCATAGTTTTATTTTTGCAATAGATACACAGGCAGCATTTTGTGTGTCAAGAGACTATAACTGCTAAAAAATGCTTTACTATATGAAAGGCATAGAAAATGTCTTTGAGGCAATAAACTGAAATGATGGGAAATGTAATGATCTACATTGATTATCAATTCTGGTCAAATGGGGTAAAATTCCAAAGATTAGTTATATTTCGAATTCTTACTATATTGATTTCTGTAATCAATAAGGAACAAAGGAAGTCTTCTTGTTCCTTACTCATCTTTTGAACAATTATTTCTCCTCTATTGTACTATGCTTAGTTTTCTTCCCTCCTAGTTTGCCACCCCAGGTCTCACCCATTCACGCCTGTGCTGGTACAACGCCTGCGGGTGCGCACGCACACATTCTCGTTAGCTAAACCATTCACCACGTTAAGTTCTCCACTTTATATATGTCTTTTATCCTCATGGCCCAATGAAAAACATGTGGCCATCAAAAATAGCGGTAGTCTTTGTATTTCACTTGTTATCTAAGATTGTGTTGAATATCTCAGTTGATAAATTTACAGTGCTTTAGAAAGAACATTTAATTTTCAGTGACATGTTGATTCTAAATAGACAGAGATAAAATTTCCGCTATTTAATCAGCACTGGGGTAGTTACAGGAGAAAAATATAAAATAAAGGCCTTTCTGAGCTAATGAGGAAAGAAGAAGTGGCATCTAAGCCAACAGAAAGGCAACAAAGCCCCATTTATTTGACATCGACACTATTTAAAGAAAACCTAATTATATATTATGAATATTCACCCTCTCATTTTATTCTGCACATGTGAAATTGCTCATAGTTTTATTTATTTATTCCTCACTTTGTTCTAAGAAGGATTTAAGATAGCTTATGAGGATATTTAAAATACATCAAAGCAACCTAATTAGAAATAGGTGGTAAAGTAGAAAAATAACAAGAATAGGAATTTAAAGTCAAACTAGAAATAGGATAAAATACAAATATACTTCAATAAAAGTTTTATACAGTTTCTCTTATTTCTAAGAATTTCAACAGCCCACATTGAAGGACTTTGGTGGGTTATGGCATTGATAATATTCAGGGTATCTAAACAAATGAACTATCCAGGAAGAGATGATCAGAAGAGTTGGGATGTTTTCAAGAGATCTCAGGAGAGACAGTGTATGATATAATGAACAATATTCTCAACAACCTTGAAGTAACCATGGTGAGCTTCCTAGAACAGTTCCCTGTAGCATTTGTCTCATAAACTGATGGCATTGTATTAAATTTCAGGGTAAGACAGTATTATTCCACTGTGCAGGAGTGCATAGGGATAGAGGAGGGATATTATATAGTCTGATATGTCACTATATCCTGATTTGGCTGAATTATTTGTACAGATTCTAGGATATTGAGTGCAATAAGTTGTTACCATGCTTTTGATCTAATCCTTGAATAATTATTATTTCCTAGTTACTGTTGACTGTTATCTATAAAAATTTGGCTGAGATTTCTTTGCCAAAGAAGTCAAGACCCACCTAACCTAACAGATACTCAAATTAATAAGTTCAAAAAGAAGAGGCAACTTCCTAAAAGGCCCTCACACCTACCCTTGTTGAGGAACTACTAAAAAAAACCCAGATGATTTATAATATTATACTTAGGAGCACAAAGGTAAAATAACATTCTTAATAACCCCCTAATAACACTACAGTAAAAGAAAGCCCTTTAGGTTTGTTTCTGGGTATTTTCAAATTTTTATTTATATTAATATTTAGGTGTTGTCCTGTGGAAGTTGGAAATTTAGGCAGAGACTGGCTAGATTTAGCAATGTTGGAACTGTGTTTTATTTCCAGCCCTGAAATCAGTTCACTTAATTATGTTGTGTCTCAATTTTACCATGTAATGATCATTCCAGAGATTCCCCACTAAGGAAATTTTATGACTATATTGTCAATTTCATCAAATTATTGGCATTATAAAAGATTTTCACCTGAATTTAAAGCATCACACAAAAGATACTTTTAAAAAGCATCAATCTTATTGAGTTGCCTATCAATATTCCACCACAAAAAGGTAGAAAGGGACAGAGACTTTCCCTTAGATGTGACAATCAGCTTTTCCTGCCAGAACAAGGCTTGCCATTCTTTGTATCTTTCTGACTGTAAATTCATCCCTTCTCTGCATATCAATCCTGAAGGATGACTTGAAAGGCGGAGTTAATGTGTTACCCAGGACCCTTGAAACAGTGACCTTGTTCTCTGTTTTCTGAAGCTTATTTCCTGTCCCCTCTGTGAAGATGAGTGTCCTCCCTGGAAAATCACAGACTGAATCGAAAGTTTTACAATGTGATAAATTGTCTGATATTAGCTATGGAAGTTCCTTGTAGGGAAAGTGCTTGGAGAAGACACATTTAATTAGGTATTTATTTTGTATCAGGCACTTAATAATTATCTAAACAGTAATCACTGAATAAGATAGAAGTATAGCCATTTTGCAAGTTAGAGAACAAGAAGCTTATTATCTCTGCATTAAAGTTGGCAGCTAGTGAGTGGTGAGCAGGATTTCAAATCAACGTGTCCTGTTCTAAGCTCTCTATGCTTACCTCAGGGCCTGCTGTCATCCAGTCACCTTTTTTCTATCATAACCCAAAGCTCCTTACATGAAAAGCACCAGAATACCCTCAAATTTCATCATGTTTCTAAATGTAGGTACTTGTTTGCTTAGAAAAGGAAGTTAGTTGACTATTAAAATGCTAATGATCAAGAAATGATAGTTATTAGATTAGGAAACATTATAATGTCATTCTAAGTCATGTTTGGATCATTCTGATAATAGATAATGAGGGATACATTTGCTGGAAAGAATTCAGTGCAATTCTTCATTTAATGAAATGGCTATTTCTCTGTGTGATATTTTATTACAAACCAGAATCAGGGACTTGTAAATTTATTTTTCCTCCTAATTATTCAGGAAGTATTGGTAAGTGCAGTTGCATTGTCATTAGGATGTACTTAAACTACTGGATATTATCAGAGCTAATCTCTGGGATAATGTCTGCATTAAAGAATCTATGTCAGCTCAACCCTTCTCTGAGAACAATAACAGAAAGCATAACTAAAATAATCGCGAGGTTGGCAATAAAAGCTTTTCTTGCTTCACAGTTTCTCATTGCCGGTTTCTTTTTGATGAGTTCTCGGAATTGTGGAGTGAAAACTTTACTTGGGAGAAATGAGACAAACCTTTGCTCATACGTTCCAACTGTGTTTATTTCCTTCCCAGTAATTGGACAGAAGACAACAGATTAAAAGAGGCATGCATTTGAGTCTCTATATTTCTAGTTGGAATGGGCAGGGGGAAGTCTTTTTGCACAAATATCCTAAATTGAAGGAGCATGAGCTGTGAGAGCCAGAGCAGAATGTATTTCATCAAGACCCGGCTTGTACCGCTTATGCCTGTCCTTCTTGGGTAGAAATGGAATGGTGGAGGAGCTCATGCGGACGTTAAAGGCCCCGTTGGACTGATTTATTGCCTGTATCCTTGAAGTAGATCTGTTCACTTGGGGGCAGGAGGAGAAGAGGGCTCTACAGATGTGTTGAATATGACTGGCATATCTAAACATCTGTGTTCAGATGCAAAAAAATTCTGCAAGATTTTAAGCATGGTACTGTTTACTGTTGATGACCAGTCTGCCTAAGAGCCAAGAAAGGTGAGTCCAATGGCTTCTAAGCCCCCTTTCCCTCATATTTCACTTACTGTGGGGCATGTTGGGTCTGTCTTACACAGGTTCACCTTTCATTCTCCGTGATAAGAAATCCCTGAGGGAAATCTTGATGGTCTTGAATGGCTGGAGCAACTCATCTTTCCATTTTTTAATAAAATATCATGAGTCCTAAATGCAGTGAAATAAAAAGAAAGGACAAGAAATATGGCCCAAGATACTAAATATTAAATGCATATATAAAAAAAGGAAGCTCAGAGCTTCTGAATGTTTTATCAGGGGATAGCTGTCTACCATATACTGTCTACGTACACATTCTCACCAGTCTGGCTATGTGATTTATCGCTGTAGGGACCGGGCAGACCAGAGTGAGATCCCATCTCGGAAACAACAGCCGCCTTCATGTTCTCAGCAGGTGTTTATTGAGCTTCTCCTGGGGCCAGGCATTCCGCCATGGTTGGTGAGGATTAGAGAGATATTTTTGAACCGTATGATGCCTTTCTATAGAAGGACAGAGAGCCTGTTGAAGGCAGAAATTGATGCATGAGCCAAGTGAGGCAAGAGACAGACAAGTGTGGGCACGTAGGAGAGACGTTAGGAAAAGTAACAGAGGAGACAATACAAGACATTTGAAAAGAAAGGTCTGAGAGTGGGAAATCTGAGAGTAGGAGCGTCGTTGGCTGACAGCCTCCGGGGTCCGCTGTCGCACTGCAGCCCAGCCACCGGCTTCCAGGGCAGCTCCCCGACTTGGAGGGTCATGGGGCACCACAGCCCAGCCACTTGCATGATGCAGAACCGCTCCGGGGCCTCCTTTGGGCCAGGGCTGCCTGCCGGGCCCAGCAAAAGATGCCCTGAACTGCACGCGGTCTGATACTCTGTTTCCATCTTCTGCCTTCCATCCTTCCATCTTGTAGTCTAAAGGCCCTCCTGGTCCACTTCAGACCTCTCCCTCTTTTATATTTGAGGGGGCACTCCCCTCACCCCCCCAAATGTCGTGGTGTCTGTTTTCTGGAACACCAAAATGGACAGTAAAGCTGTTCCACATTTAGTTCTCAAAAGCATGGTTTATCTAGTGCGGATTATTCCTAATTGCATATTCTTGATAAAGGAACAAACAGAAAGAAAGGTTAGCTGGCTTGCCCACTCTTACAAAGCTGGAAAGGGGTAGAAATGGGATTCAGTCTTGTTGCTAAACAGCATATTCATGTCCATAAATACCAGTTAGTGTTTAAAAGGAGCCTATTGTGTTTCTTTTCTTGGAATGCAATATCATTTGAATTGCAACTCTTTTGGTATACTTCAAAATTTTTGTTCTTTAAGTTTAGATTTGCACACGTTGGGTTAAAAAGGTCTCCTTATAGAAATATATTTTATGTACTCAATTTGGATATTTTAATTTTTTTTTAAAGTTTACCTCATTTTAATTTTTTTAATGAAGATTTTATTTCATTATTTCTAGAAAGAGGGGAAGGGAGAGAGGCAGAGAGGGAGAGAGACATCAATGTATGGTTGCCTTTCACCTGACTCCAGCCACAGACCTGACTGGACTTGCAACCTGGCTGGGGAATCAGACCTGTGACCTTTGGGTTCGCAGGCCGGCGCCTTACCCACTGTGCTACCAGCCAGGGCCTTGGATATTTTAATTTTTAATTTTAAAAAATATTTTATTAGTTTTAGAGAGAGGGGAAGGGAAGGAGGCAGAGAGGGAGAGAAGTACAAATGTATGGTTGCCTTTCACCTGCCTCTAGCTGGGGAGCTGGCTGGAGACCTGGCTTGCAGCCTGGTTATGTGCCCTGGCTGGGAATTGAACCAGCAACCTTTGGGTGGATTTGAATTTTTTTAAACAGAAGGGTCAGCATGTGTTTTTCCGGCAGGACTTCCATTATTCACTCTTGTTCTGGCTTTGGCTGCTTCCTGATCCCCAGGAGAAAGGACAAGCCCACGGGCAAAATGTTGCTCCTGTTGCTCTGATGGGCTCCTTGTCAAGCACAACTATGGCTTTTCCTTGGAAGGTTCTTCTGTCAGAGCCACACGTTGATTGTCCTTAGCCTGACGGTCGAGGCCGCTATGCCCAACTCCCCCGCACAACCTGAGGAATAACAAGATTACTCCCCAGAATTTCTTCTACCTCTGAGTGCATAGTCTTTCCACTTAAACATACTGTTTCCTCTGTCAAGCCTTTTCATGATCAGCTCTCTGTCTTTTTAGACATGTTTCAGCTGGGTGAATGGGGGATGCAGAGGAGCCAGGAAAGTCCTACACATGCTCCCAGTCCCTGTTACATGTCAGTTGCTCAGAAGCCTTCATTGGCTCATTGAAATCGGGGTGGGGGTGTGACTTTTATCTCCAGAGCCTAAAGGGCAGGTGCTTACAATAGAGGCGAGTCTGAAACACCACTTGCCACGGTAGAAGGTGCTCCCTGAGTGTATTTTATTAAAACGATTTTCATTGTAAAAATACCTTATTTGTGTTACCAGACTTTGAACCCCAGGCAAATAGGAATTGCACCCTTTCGTCTTTGACTCTCCCACGCCCAGCAGGGTCCTGCCCATAGCGGCTGATCAATCAATTCAGTTCAATTTGGAAAAGTAATTCATCCTGTTAAATGTCATTACTACTTCTTATAGACAGTGAATAGAGAAGAAAATATGGATGTAGTGAATTTTCAGTATTATATGTGTCTATAAATTAAAATAGCCACAAATATAAAGCATGAGTATCATTTTGTGTTAAATAATTTCACTTTGATAAAGATTGCTACCCTTTGATGGCATGAACTCAAAGTTGTCATGAATTTGTCATACCTCTTCAGCCATTAGATGCTAATAGTTACCTAAAAATTTTATAGCCATACCATTAATTGGAATTGAGCAGAGGAAATCACCCAGAAAAGCATAAACTTACCGATCTGTCTTAGTATCTGTACCCTTAGGGGCAAATGGGTTCCCTGGATTAGTTGTTTGGAACTGGCCAGATTCTCCAAGAATTATAAATTCTCCAGATGGCTAGTGTAAACGTTTCTCTGACTAATAACTGTGTAGCGCACCACACGTGGCACATATTTGCGTGACATTTCTATCTTCATGTGTAGACAGTAAGCCCAGCCTTCGGAAAAGTGTTTGGTAAAACACAAACTTGTTGGAAAAAAATGAAACTGTCACCCATCAGTAGTTTTAAAAGAGAAACATTTTAAATAGCTGGAAGTCATACTTAGGATTATAACATTTTGGAGTCTAGTGTGTTTGCAGTCAGATGTGAAATCAGTGTACAATGGGTCAAAATAAAAGTATTTTTTCCCTAGGCATTTCTAAAAAAGAGGGAAAAAACCCACTATATAGCCTCAGTGTCTCCAATCACCTAAATTCTCCAGATGGTTAATATAAGATAAAACTTTAAAAAGAACAGCATCATGATGACTAGAAGGAAAAGGGGGTGGGGTGAGGGGTAGAAGAGGGTAAAGGAGACTTGACTTGGGGTGATGAACACACAATACAATATACAGATACTATATGATAGAATTGTACACCTGAAACCTATATAATTTTACTAACCCACATCACCCCAGTAAGTTGCAATAAAAATACCATAAGAGAGAACAGCGTTTCATGATTCAGTGATGGTTCCTGGGGGAGTGAGGCTGCAGAAACAGAACGTGAACTTCATTTGAGGCTTGCTCTGTCCATCCTGCCTTCTCTTTTGCCTCCACACATTAACTGGTAGCAAGTTGCACTGTAAATGCAGTGACTTATGAGAAGTAAGGTGACACATCCCTTTTATAAAAGGAAGAAACTCTGTAAAGCTAGAACTGAGAATATAAAACCCAAGCACTCAGCAGATAAATTACAAGTCATTTATCAGTACTCTAGGCCTTTATACAAGGAGAAGCTCCGAAGCACATAAAGTTGGTTGAGCTGTTCCAGTGATCTGTGGGACTGACGGGCACCTCTCTCTGAACTCGGAGGATCATTAAGTTGGAAGGAGAACTGGAGTGGAAGCTCTGGTTCTAACACTGGGGGGCGGGGCGGGGAAGCAGATGTAAAACAAAATTAAAACAGCAATGGCCATGGTGGTACACGATTGTTCATCAGAGGTTTGTAGAATTAAATGAGACTGTCACTGGAGTGGAAGGATTGAAGTTTAAATGCCTTTTATATTTGTAGAAGCATGAGGTTGACAGCACGCCCTTGAATTCTCTTTAATTTTCTTTAATGGCATTCTAGGCTGCCCTAATCTTCCTTCTGTGTACAAATTAGAACTGGCAAGGATTGAGGACCAGAAAAACCTCACATCCAGCCAGCGTATGAATTAATTATTGATAATACGTAGAAATCAGCGATCCCAAGTGGACCAGTTCCATACATAAATGGAAGATGGACTTTGATTTATTTTTTAGGGCCATAGGTCACAACAAAGAATATTTATCCTCTAGTCATTTCTAAGAATACAAGCATTGTAGTTTATCTTCCTTGCCTCGTCACTCCATACATCTGGGAAGAAAGGGCCAGTAGGGTTTGTAAATCATCTGCGCAGAAAAAACCCTTTACCTCACTGATGGGAATACTGAAGCTCAGAGGTGGTAAGTGAGTTATAACGCTGAAAGTCAGAGTAGGCACGAGCCAGGAGCAGATTCTGGGTGCCTGCGTGTCACTGCTCAGAAATAACCACTCAAGGTTAGTTGTTAGTTTTACTCTTCTTATTACCCAAAAGAGGAGTTGGTATGAATTGTAAAATTCCTGTCTATTTTCTGGACTATGATAATTTTCTTTCTTTCTTTTTTTTTTTTTTTTGTCTTCAACTGCTGAAACTTGTGCAGAGGAGAAACAGAGGGTATTGAGGAAAATGAGACCTCTGTATGGCAAAAAAAAAAAAAGTTGTAGTTCCAGTAGCTTAAAGTAAAGTTGAGTTGTATTATTGGAGGGGGTGGGGTCTGACTGAGAAACAAAATTCATTTTTTTGCTGTGGGTTTGGCACCGTCACTAGGAGAGCTTTCACAAAAGTGAGTTCTGCAACACACCATTTCTGTGATGTATTTCCCACAAAAATTAGCATTCCAATATAAGATAAGTTTTAAGGAAAAAATAAAAATAAAAATGCTTAGTTTACTACAGTGTCTCTAAAATATGATCATTTTCTTTTGCACTTTTTTTTGAATGAACAAAGAAATTCCTTAGCTTTAAAAATGCTTGCTGATGCCATATAGGAAATGCATTAGTGCACTGGATATATAGAGATGCAGATGTCAAGGATATTAACCCCTCGAATGGAGTTTATCCTAACCTTATGGAGTTTAATTTTTCGATTTCTAATTGTTCATTTCCAACAAATGATGCATGTGTGCTTGCGTGCTCAATGGGGGAACCTTGAGGTTTCCAGCTTCTTGCAGATTGCCGAAAATGGTCTCAGGACTTTTTAGGGAGCATCAATGCATGTCTACATGAAAGTTGACATATATTTATACACAAAACCTGATGCATCTTTGGAAGGAAGGAGAAAGGGGTTTTGATACTTTTTATACTTTTTTGCCTTGTATAAGCTCTGTGATTTTGGCCAAGTCACAGTATTTCCCTGAAGTTACCTTGGTTTGGTTAGGTAATGTTCTCTAGGTACTCATCATATCTAAAGAATAGTTGGTGACTCACTGAAATGATCATTAAAAGTTGACTGGAAGATAAGAATACAACTGAAGTTATTGAGCAGGTGACATTTATAAGTTTAATTATTTTATTAGGAATATAATGATAGTTCTTAAAATATAAGAACATATCGCTGAGTAATTGCTCATTATATCATAGGTGTCAAGGCCAGGGACTTTGCCTTTTATGGGCCACACAAGTGAGGCTTCCTTATTATTCCCTTTAATTGCTGTGTTGAAGGACATGGTCCCAATGCTATAGTTCCAAGAAGGGCAATTATGTAAACTATTATGAGTTTCTTAGACTGAAAATACAGACAGTTGAATTCTAGTGTCAGTTCCACTGTTTATGAGAGCTTAGATAAGTTCCTTAAAATCACTGAACCCCAGTTCCCACCATTGTAAAATAAGGTGCTTGTGCTAAATTCATTTCAACACCATTTCTCATAGGTAGAGGACATTCATTGACTTTGCTCACTAGGAAATGCCTTACTCTGAGCTGTGGGAATAGAATCTGGGTTTCATTTCCTTATGCCTAGTAGTTTATTAACACCCTGTGGAATATTATGTTCAGAATACATGAGATTCACTGCAGTGTGAGACCCTACCATCTAATTGTGATCCTGTGAAGGAGTCGTGAGGTGGAGTTCTTAGGCACCAGTGTCTGGGCATGACGATGGGAGTGGTTATTCCTCTTTAGTATGTTTGGGTAGCATAGGATGTGGGTGGGGAGTGTGGAGCAAATACCTGGGTTTATGTCTTGAGACTCCTCTTTAATCAGGCATCTGCTATCAGCCACTCTGCTAGGCTACTATCTCAGAAAATTACATGCCTATTAGATAGTAATGTGATCCTCATTGAGTTGTATCAATGAGAAACAGAAGTTAAGAGAAAATAAGTACCTGGAGTTAAAAAAATATATAGTATTATTTGCATAAGATAATTTATTACTGGTCAGTAATTTTAGAATTTCAACTTGCACCTGACTGTTTTAAAGCTTATCTATGAAAACACAGAAGGCAATATGTCATAATAACATTAAAATCAGAAAAATCTATTTTAGACAGTATCTTGTTGAACACCTTAATTTTCCCAGGGGAGTCACTGAGATCCAAAGGGATGGAAAGGTTTATCTTCCCGAGGCCAGTGAGTGCCAGTCCTAGATCATCAGGATTGCTAGCTACCGACCCAGTGCTCTCCTCACTGGAGCAATTTTTTTCTTCAGAAATACATGACAGTTTTATTTCTCTCTCTCCAATATGGAGAGAGGCACCTATTTTATGCAAGTCTGCATGAATCCCTTCTGCCCCTTAACCCTCAAAAATTGCACCATGGTGGAGGCAGACATGCAGGCAGCCAAGGTTAGTGAAAACAAATTCCTTATTGGCTTGACTCACAGGCCCTTTAGATAAAACACTTTGGAAAGTTTAAATTTCACCTTTAATTTTCAATGTCAGGCAGTTTGAATGAAAGGACATATGTCACCTCATCATATAAAATTTGTTAAATTTAATAATGCCCATCAAGTTCTTATGTTCTCACTTTCCTATCGGGAGGCAAAAATAGATCCTTAGAACTATTCTTGTTACAGTTTTGTTCTCAGTCATTTTTGATGTATAAATTGTGACTATCTGAAAAGTTTGTTAACATCTGCCCTTTGTATTGATCTGTCCTGTCATAGCTCACAAACCATGAGAAGAGCAGGAAATGCAATTTCTTTGAATTTCTCTATATCTTAGTAAGGGCTGATCAGTCACAAAATTGTGAAAACTCATTCAATATTTTACTTGTTGTTTAGATGTTAGTGATAACTGGCTTCTTGATCTCACCATAAAGATATATGTATAGTACCTTTAATGTTTTTATTTTAAGGTAAGGCAATACCTACTTGAAAATGAGTGTAATGGCTCCATGGTGGAGAAGCTTCAATTATTCTTTTATTCAGGCTAAAGACAAAAAAGGGAGGAAAAAGAATTTGGTAGATTACATAGATGAATAACTGTTAGGAAGCATTCTAAATTTTAGTAAAGGTTCAGGTAGTCAGAAATGATATACCAGACAGAGAAAGAAAGTTGATTTTTGAATTTAGAGAAGGGAATAGATAGCAGGAGTATCTTGGATAGTTTTCTGAAATGCAAAGTAAATAAAAACAAACAAACAAAAGCCATGGCCTGAGGGAGAGTCCCATAGAAGGTTTTTACATGCTTTTGGTTTAGAGCAAGCTACAGGAGTTTGATTCTTTGGGTCCTGGGCCCTGCACCTTCTTTTGTTAGGAGCACAGATACTCTTGAGGAAGAAAAACACCTTCTAAACCCACTTGATCTTTTTGCTTTGGTTACTGAAAAGCTGCATATTATAAACAATTCAGAGAGGAGGTAATCTAAAGCAGAAGTTAACAAACTATATTCCACAGGTCAAATTGCACCGCCTAAAGCTAAGAATTCTTACCTATTTAGAAGGTCAAAAAAGAAAAAAGGATAATATATATGTATAGCCCACAAACCCTAATATATTCATTATGTGATCCTTTTTGGAAATAAACAAAACGGCTTGCTAAGACCTGTTTTAGAATGTTTTAAAAATATTTAAACTTTACAGCTTTTCTTCTATTCTTATGAAAAATTTTCATTAATGAATTTTTTATTTGAGATCACTGTTAGGTATAGGTAAACTTTTCCATTTTATTTTATTTTAAAATTTTATTTACTTCTATTGAGAGGCCAAGAGAGGGAGAAAGCAAGGGAGAGAAACATCAATTAGTTGTCCCACACACGCACCCCATCAGGGGACCAACCCAGCAACCCAGGCATGTGCCCTGGGAACAGACCTGGGACACTTTGCTTTGTGGGACAGTGTCCAACTAACTGAGCCATGTGGGTCAGGGCTGGCATAAGTTAATTTTCATAGCTCACTTTACAGATGAAGATATTGAAGATAAGTGACAAGTCCATGATTACTTAGCCTTTCAAATACATGGATAATATAAACCTCTAAATTGCACCTACTAGTTTAGATGAAAATATCAGGGCACTTATAATCCATGATAATATATGATAGTATTTAGCCTCTACATGAATAAGAATACTTCAAGGTGAATGAAGCTTCCATTTATATCCATATATTACAATTTATACAAGATACAGAGAAAACTTGATTTGACAGAATCTGTGGAGAAAAACCTACACGGAATTTGTTTTGATAAAAGTCAATTATAAACTAAGCATTCATGATTATCATTAAAAACAGTTTCTAGAATAAAAATATTCATAAATCCTTGGAAATCTGTATTGGGGGCAATGTGGTTCTGTTCTAGGTCGAAAACCATGAGACTTGCAGAAAATGGAAGGGGTGCTCAGTAACTTCAACCTGCCTCATGAAATGTGTTTGAATGCATTCATACAAGGGAAAGGTAATATTAAATAGACTTTATTTAGTATGGAAACAGTGTATTCAGGAGATAAAGAGATTTCGTAAAAGACAGGCTAGATTCACTGTGTTCTCTGGACCAGTGATTGCAGTCATTCAAGAATATGTGATGAATTATAAAAATGGAACACTGAATAGCTTCCCAAATGACACATACCAAGTAGGTAACAGACACTTCATCTCCATTATAACATAATCAATAATGTGGATGATGATTTAGGAAGCCCCATTATTAAACATGTAAATTACACAAAGCTGGGAGTTGTGTCAGTCTGTTCTAATATATTTTAATGTTTTGTACATTTTGCCTGAAAATATTGCAGTATGTGTTTCAGTCGGCTAGACACCATGAAGTTTTGAAATATCAGTTGCAGCAACAGCTGTTTTAGACATTTGGCTTGATAATGTGGCCTGGTTGGTACCTCATGAGACACTTTTAAATGTCCAGATTAATGAAAGCACAGTTCCAGTTTACTTAGCACCAGTCATTAGATTTATCATTAAATAACTTTTAAACAATAAAGTAATAATTTATGTAAAGCATGTGAACACATGCTGTCACTGTGCCCGTAAGTGTCTGGAGTCAAACAGGGTGGCTAAGATCTGAACACACGTTTCAAATGGCATCGGAGGTTGGGTGGTACTGAGCTTATGGGGACAAATAAAAAAGGCATAGATGAATATGTTTATAAATATGAACATTGATCATAGGATCCTTGTGTTTTAAGTCCTAGATGAAAACAACCTAAAATACTACTCTTTGGCCACTTCCTATGGATTATCTATACCCTGGACTTGGTCATGTAGCTCTTTTATTTTTTATGACTGATTATACTTTTTTTCCTTTTTAATTACACTTGATATTCAGTATTGTATTTTGCATTATTTTTAGATGTAGGGCATATGGTTAGACACTCATAATTGACGAAGGGATTCTCCCCAACAAGTCTTGTACCTACCTGGTGCCCTATGTCGTCTTTACAGTGTTATTGACTCTACTCTCTCTGCTGTACGTGACACTCCAGTGACGGTTTTGTAATGACCAACTGTGCTTCTTAATCCCTTCCACCTTCTCACTCGGCCTCCTCAACCCCCACCCCTTTGGCAACCATCAGTTTATTCTCTGTATTTGTCAGTCTGTTTCTGTTTTGTTTGTTTGTTGATTTTGTTCTTTAGGCTCCACATGTAAGTGAAATCGTGTGGCATTTGTCTTTTTCTGTCTGACTTATTTCACTGAGCATGATGTTATATAGCTCTTAATCTGAGGGTGAAAACAGGAAAAGAACAACCATGTGGGAAAAGAATTTATGCTCACCAACTACAGTAAAGCTTGGATAGTCATATACTATTAACGTGCTCCATGATACTTTTTGTCAGGACCATTGCGTGTCCCAGCACTTCTTGAATAGGATGTGTCTCTGGGCTAGACTTATTTAACGAATCTATGGGAAACGTGGTGGTTAACTAAAGAATGTAAGAAAGGAATTACTAAAGCGAAGGGCATAGCTGTGTAGTGAAACAGCATCAAAACAACAGAAAGCATCATTAAAGAAGGTGGCGTCTTTGCTAAGACTTAACCACATATACCATGCGTTGGCCAGACATTGGAAGAAACGTTGAGTATTTCAAAATAATGGGTATAACAAAATCACTACAGTTATTTGATTCTGTTTATCTATCATCTGTCTCATCTATCATCATCATCATTATCATTATCATCATCTTACATGTTGTTGGAGAAGACAGAAAATACTACTCGGAATTTTGAAATGTTGAAAGCATTTCCTAATGCTGATTAAAGCCCCAAACCAAGATAAATTAACTATAAAACTATAGTTCAACAGTGTATTGAAGTGAGGGTTAGGGTTAGTACAACTTTGCACTTTAAAAATTTGCTTGTTGCAGGAAGACTTAATAAGATGTACTTTGATAACAAATGTTTACATGTACAATGCACTGTTGTTAATGCTAGGTACAATATTGTACCGCAGACCTCTAGAGATTATTCATTTTGCTTGACTGAAACTTATGTCTCTCAAGTAGAAACTCTCCATTTCTCATTCCCCGACCCCAAGCTCTGGCAGCCTTCATTCTGTTCCTTGAGTCTATGAATTTGATTTTAGATGCCTCAAATAAAAGGAATCATGCAGCATTTCTGTATCTGTGACATTCATTTAGAGGTGAAATGTTTTTTCAAGATTGCAATATTAGACACTATTCTGTTAGGTACTCTTGATTAAACAATTTTTATTGGCTTATAATTTGATGAAGCATTGATTTGCAAAAATATTTCCAGGAGAAACACATTTATCTTTTTTTCTAATAAATGGGTATATTTTCTTGTAGATGAATTTTTTCCCTAAGGGAGGTTTGATTCACTTGACAAACTTTCAGAGCCAGTAAGTGCTTGATTTAGTGATAAACCAAATGAGGTATTGCAAAGCCTTTATTTTTAATGCTTTTGTTCTTCACATGGCATATCTGAGTAAGACTCAGAACTCAGAGCTTTTCTATTTAATCAACAAAGGATGAATGAATTTGGATTGAAGGTAGAAAAAAATTAGCCACCAACAGAATGAAAGAAATAATGCATTATCCTCTATCAGGAAGTGAGAAGAAGGAAGCTATAGGATAAATCCTTTCACCTCGAGCGTGTTCTCATAATGAAATTTCAGCACAGTTCACCATTTTCAGCATGGTACCCACCATCCAACGGAGCTTAGCACAACCTGAGCTCCAGGGAGTGGGTCAGCGCCATTCAGGTTCAGTGGTTTCAGCCTACCAGTAGCTAACATCCCATTTACAGTCAACTCAAGGACAGAGCATTAGGGAAACTGAGCTGATGAGGAGCCATGGAAGTAGGTGTGTTCACCTGTCTGAGTCTGGAGTCTTTGTGACATCCTGCTTTCCTCCACGTTGCTCGCTCTGTCTGGCACGTGACTAGCTAGAAGAAGAAAGGGCAAGGCTCAAGAACTTGAAGTAGCTGATATTCCTGCAAGCAAAGACCTGTCCTGCTTTGTCTTACCACGTGTGCCTACAGAAGGGTCACAGTATTGTGAACTGAAGTAGCTACGCTAATAGCAACATGAAAGTTTTTGATTTATCAGGTTGAAATCTATAACCGAGAATAGTTCCAACTCAAATTTGCAAACTTGCACTCAGATTAGGGAAGGTTTAAGTCATCTCGTAGCTAACATCTCAGTATTTTCATTACTTCCAGTCATTAATAAAAAGTATTAATTACTACTTACCAGCATTCACACACTCTTATTTCAAGATGAAATTTAAAAAACTGGAAACTGTGATGCAAGAGTCTTTAGCACTTTTCACTATAATTTTTGTGCTTGACAAAAGGTGTTCATGGAAGCAATTACAATGAATTTATCTTCCAACATTATAGAAATTGCTGGTCTTCACTGAGTACCTATTATGGCTTAGAAACTGTGCCGGGCTCTTCTCCTATAGTAGTAACTCAGTCAATGCTCTTTCCATCCTTTGTATGAGGTGGTCTGTTTTTGTTTTACATAAGAACTAATAAAGGCTCAAAGAAATTAAGTAATTTGCCCAAGCATCTATATTTAATGAATATAGTAGTTTATTTTATATCCCATGTTCTTAACATCTGTGCTATAATGTCTCCAAACTATAATAGTAAAATATTAAAACAAAACAAATATATACTCTCAATACTCTGTTGATTTCAATTATTCTCTTTTAGATAGAAAAAAATATGCATATTTGAAATATAATTTCATATACATCATTTTATAGTTTCTTTTCCCATAAGCAAAGAGCACAATATTGATAATGAAATAGTTTTGAAATCATAATTTTGATGTTTTTAAACATTTTATCATATATAATAATTTAATTAACATTCCCCTATCCTTGAACTTTTAAGTTATTGCTGACCTTATTATTGTATCTAGAACTTAATATTAGCTTCTAAATACCTTTAACTTTGTATTATTTTCTTAGAATATGCTACCAGGAAAGTGATTATTGGTTCATGTTCTATTTTTTGTGTGCATGTGTTCAAATCACACATTGATATGTAAATTACAGATGGCTTTTCTGAATCTTTTCCACTGTTGAGGAACACTGATGATTTACTTTAAGTGCATCTCTGGCATCTGATTGACAATGATTGAAAGGTTTATCTGGGCAGTTGGTCAGGGAGAAGGTTTACTTTTCTTCCTCATTACTCTAAGTTGTCCTTGACTGTGGTGCTCTATGGAACCTGTGTAGTTGTGGTAGGGAGTGGCTTGAGGGGACTTATTCTTTGCAGAAGTGACCATACTTAATTACAAGAAGATCTCTAATAATTATCATCAGACATCACAAAGAATATACTAATTAACAACACAGGGAAATTCTTGTTTGTTAATAAAAATTAACAAAAAAAAATTTTTTTACAACAACCCACACATACAACGTAAGTAAAACAACCTCTTGATAATTGTTTTAAAATCTTATCAACACATATAATTAAACAGACCAAAATTCACACAGCTGACAATAGCAATAAATGAGAGGAATCTAAGATGGATTCTAAGAGGAATCTAAACAAATTATTTCTAATCTTAGCTCCACTAGCATCCCTGTAGCCCAGTTTTCTAATTGGAGATGTTGCTGCTCCACATAGTAATTCTATTGCATATGCAAACCTGGGGACATGAAGGAATTAACGCTGCATGGGCAGCTCCTGACTAGGTTCTGGTGTGTAAGTACCACCCTCTTTCTTTCATGGGGGCAGTTCTGGCTCCTGAGAGACTGTCAAAAGAAGTTTCTTTATTTTATTTTTTTATGCATTCTGGGTTGCTCACATTGGTGACCAGATCCTTTGAATTTGTTTTCCCTTCTTCCTGTTATCCTCTTTAAATTCCCTGAATCCCATTTCTTGGGATAATTTCCAAACTTAAACTACATGCATGAAAACCTTTATCTTTGGCTTTGCTGTTTGGAGGAACCTAGGCTAAAAACATAGAGACTTCGTGTATTTAGTTGAAATGGATAGAAATTTCCAAAACAAGAGCTTAGGATAAAAAATGCTGAAACTCAGGATAAAGGATGGTAGTTTCCAGTTTAGGGATGCTTTTGGTTTTCTTTCCAATATATGCTCACTACAAAACATTAAGATTAGCAACTATAGAATTTTTTAAAAAGTAGAAACTAATATTTTCAATTTCCCAAAGTGGCATCTATTAATATGTTAATCTATATTACCTAGTTTTTATGCATGTAAATATATATTCTTTGCAAAACTGCATGACCTACATGATCCTGCTTTGTACATAAAGATGGTTTGTAAATTCCTATGTAAATTTTAAAATTGGCTTTCTATTTCAAACACATTGAATTATATGGACTTAGGTGACTTTTATATTATTTCCTAATTTTTGGACTTATCCATAGATCTACAAAGGTTGACATAGAATATAACATTTATAGAAATGTTACAAAATAACATAAAATGACATAGCGACAAATGAACTAGGTTTCTTCTAGAAACTTTGTATTTCATTATATTTCACCATTCATGTATAAGAGATTGCCCTTTGCTATACTGTCTTTGTTTCTCTCTATATACATGTGTATAATTTGAAGGGAAAATGGTGTCCATTTATTTATTGGTATTTACATGATTATAAGTTGAAAATTGTTTCAGTCCTTTTGTATTTTATTGGTTATTTGCACTTTTCACTTTTATGAATCAACCTGATGTGTGTTAATGTAGAATGTAGCAATTCATAAAAGTAGAAGTAAAGTTCCTTTAAAAGTTTATCAAACAGAGAAGCAGTAACTATGAAAAGTTAAATAACCTTTGTAAAGGTTATTTAAACCCTACATACAAATACAGAGGGATGTGTATTCAAACCAAATTAAACCCATAAGCTATACTTTCCCAGTACTTTAATGTTATAAGGATATAAGAATAGGAAACTATTAAGAGCTACCACCAAACATGGGAGAATGAAATGGAAAAAGAAAAAGACTGTCAGTATCTTTTATTTCTTCACTTCTTCACTGACCAGCACATATAGGTTATTATACTAAACATATACACACAAACTCCTTTTTATGCAAAAATCTAGAGAATATGGTGGGAATAGATAGATATTAAAGACATAGGATAATGGTTAAGAAACCTAAAGTTGAATGAGAAGAACTTGTTGGTATGAGTTCACTAAACAGAAGTTCTGGATTCAGTGTTGCAGCTCAAGGGTCAAGAGCTCTAACATTTGTTCATTCGTTCTTTCATCTGAAATGACCAGAAGGTGATCTACACTACAAGAAGTTGAAATGCCAGAACTGCCCTGGTTCACTCCAGTGGGAGGGACCCAATGGCTTAGGGAGATGGGAAGGTTAGAGTGGCTTTATTAAGTTGGTCCTCTCACCCACCCTGCGAGGGTCCAGCAAACACAACTTTCTTCACCACAGTGAGAAGTAAATGAGTGGAGGTAGCCCAGCCTCACTGCAGAGCTCTGTGCCCACTCTTCTCTGTGGGCCAGTTTTCACAGTGGAAACTGATGTCCCTGAACTAGGATCCCTAAATGCGACAGGGGTAATTGGGTTCTGGGATGCGGATGTCAAGAGGCAGCACTTGGGAGCCAGACAAGGCGGGTGTGGTTACCATAATGGACCTCAGGTTGAAACAGTAATTACAGTAGTGCAACTGGAAGAGGCCTCTGGAATCAGCTAGTTTATCACCATCTCTAGGAAGAAGTAGATGGGCAGCCTATCAAGTTCTTATTCCATCTGTATGAATAGGAAGAATTCTAGGTCAAATGAACTAAATTCTAACTTGAACCATTCATCAAAACTGTGTTAGGGGCCCTCAGTCAGTTCCCAGACTTGAACCAGTTCACAGGCTCTGAATTCCTAGAATGAAGAGGCTGGTCTTCTGAGGAAGGACCCTGCTGCCCTGCCCCAAATGTACAGTATCAGTGTTACTCCTGGTCTTTGCTAACGGGAGCTGGGGTTTTAAATCAGGTATTAAGGTGGAAGTAACCAGATTCTTCAGGGATGAATGGGCTGTAAATGGACACTCATTCTGGGAGACCTAAACCATCACGGTTGTCCACCTGTCAAAGCTGTTGTTCCTGTGGTCACCTGATCATCAGACTTTCAGCTTAAAGGTCTCTGTCCCAGTGGGGGCGGTGGCTGTCTGATCCCATCCTGAGGTCAGTGTCCCAGTTCTGGAATCCACAATTGGAAACACTCAGCAAGCGGCCGAATCCCACATTAGAATGCTTCTGCGTCACCTGTTAAGACTACCTCATGTGAAACAGAACATGTATGCCTCTTACCAAAACCAAAATGCCTCCAAGCCGTGCTCAGCATGAAGCCTTCAATCTCTGAATAAGGCCCAGCATGCCTTTCTTGTGTGCCTTAGCATCACAGTAGCAGTGTGAAGGGGCCGCTGAACAAAATAGCCTACACGCAGCATTTTGTGTAAGGACGGTGACTACAGGCAGGGAGATGATAGGAAGAGATGAGATGAACTCTCGTCATGGTCAACATCGCCTGTTTTTCACATCCTCGAAGAATAATGTGTATTATTCGCCATCATAACAGCAGTTGCGGCAGTTCCAACTCACATCCAGAGAAGAGGAAAATGTAATCTCTCCAAAGCGCGGCATTCAAGTCGCTCTTCAGCATGAAGATGCAAGTGGTTTAGTTACTTTGCCGCACACCCCATTTGGTACTGATTTTACTCTACTTCTAAGATGTTTCAATTGTATTTTTGCCCACCGAAGTAAAATGCTTCGCTCTCACCAATGGGCTGTGCTACAGTTTACTCCATCAACCAGCGCAATTCGACCTCGCGTGGCGAGCATTGCTACATGCGTGTTAACACACGTGATGGAAGAAGCAGTACCCGGCAAATGAATATGAAGACAACGCGCTTCAAAGCATTTCATAAAGGCATTTTTTCAAGCAAGAAATGGCCCAAGAAGATATCAACTGTGTCATGAAAGCTAATGAGGATGAGGAAGGGGGTGTCACTAACGATCAGACGTGAATAATAGGAAGAGGGCAACACCGGAGAACATGTTTTCTGTACGGTTGAGCAGAGAGAGGGAAAGCAGAGCCGGAAAACTGCAGAATCACCTCCTCTCGACTGCACCTCGCCTGCTCTCAAGTGCATGCAGCCTTTCCTGGCTTATGTAAAAGTGCACGTGGGTGGAAAAGCAAGAATTACAGCTTCTGGCAGGCTTTAGCTATCAGGGGAAATGCCTTTTGCAAAGGCAGGGGAACAGAGCTGGGAAAACTGGCGATTTATGGCCCCTAACTCACACTTCCTCTCTTTGCAAAGCAACTCCGTTGGTCGATCTTATTATTGAGGATATTATTTAAACAGCTATTTTATGTCCCAGTGTGTTCTAGATTTTGGGAGGAGGAAAGGAGAGCTGTGCCCCAGCCCCGCACAATCTTGTGAGGAAGAAAAATGGCTACATGTTTACTGTGATACTCAGATCAGAGGTAGATCGATTCCAGGGTCTTCCAGGGGGTCTGCAAACACCTCTCCAAAGAATGGCACCAAATTGAGCGGAGAAGGAGGGGACTTCCTAAGGTGGCAGCAGAATGAAAGACCTATAAACAGCCAAGCCAATTGAGGAGGAAGGCGCACACGGGCTAAATGCGGAGGATGAGCCTTTAAAGGAAGGTTGGCATTTTTTCCTGGAGGCTCCTTAATATCAACTAAAGTGAGCAAAGAGTATAGGGTAATGGGAGGCAGACCGGGGTTGGGGGATCAGGGAGGCAGAGCAGTTATTGTGGGAGGTAAGGCGAGAGGTGGGGAGTCAGGATCAAAACAGGTCGGTGTGCAAAACCTGACAATGATAATGGGAGCTCTCGAAACCATTTCCTGTGATTAGATTGCATCCGGAGTAGTCAGCATTTAAATGACCTATCAACTTTTATGTAATCACCCTTATGTCATGCTCTTCGTATTAACTTATATCTGCTGGGTCAGTTACTTATTATCAACTCGAGGCACAGGGAGTCTGATAAGTTCAACACTATTTTTAACAAACCTTCCCAGTGCGAATAGATATCAGGATTTACTACCTATCACTTCAATGAATAGGAAGTAAATTTACATTCTTGCCAGAAAGCCAATGTCAACTGATACCAGCTCCTTGAAATATACTTGTTTTAAAAGTAGTAATGATATGTAAAACTCATGAATGGCTAAAGAGAAAACAGATGGATGGATAACTAAACTGAAAATGCAAAAAAGGGCATGATTATTCTTGATGTCATTTGTTTAAATTTCCCACTCTAAAAAAAACACGTTAATTACCATATTCTTATCATGTTGGTTGAATTCATTTATAGAGAGAATGCAATCATTTATTATCATAATTAAGGCACCTGAATTCAAAATGAATGGCACTCACTCTAACCTCAGTTGTAGCTATGTTTTATCTCTGACACTTGGGTTTCCAATCAAATGCTGTCTGATTTTTTCCCCTTAATCATTAAGAAATGCTTTACTAATTAGCACATGAAATTCATGCCACATCAGACTGAATTGAATCAAGGCCTATTTTCTTGAGCAGTGAGACACTTTGAAATTCCAGTAATAGGGCATGAATACGTTATACGGTTCATACACATTTCATGAACCTCTGCATTAGCACTATTTTTTTTCCAAGACAGTTCCATTAGTTATGCCATTTTCAGGACCTTTAATTCGATCATGCTGTTTAACAGCCTGTTCGATTGTGGTGCTATAAAAGTCATACATTAATTTATCTTTGGTTCCACTTCGGCAAAATGATTGTATTTGGTTATAAATATGCTGGATGGAATAAAAAAGAGCAGGCTACCTGAAAGGAACAAAGCAATGTTGACATAAACTCTGGCTTTAATACTCTGTGGATTTGCACTAGGCGTTCTCTCTTGTCCCTCCAGCTCCTCTTTTGGTGACCTTATTCACCCTGTTCTCTGCACAGGGAGTTGAAATGTGTGACAACATCAGTGGCTCCCTAGATGGCTGGCTTCTCTTTGGGTGTGGCTCATGAGGGGCTCAGGCTGGAGGTGCAAGGCAGGGAGGGAGGAGGGTGACATCAGAGTGTTATTGTCCCACTGGCTTCTTCCTTGTGAGTCACTGGGGAGGGGCTGTGTCCAAGTTTGCCAGAGCAAACTAGTCTTTAGGATTCTCTTTTTCCAGATCTGGTAAACACCCTCTTTTTCATTTCTTCATGTGCCTTCGGTGCTACCAGTCCTACATTATTGCAGGTAGAATATTATCTGTGAAATTATGGTCATCGGGGTATTAAAAATGCCATCAGGGGCAAAAGTTTGCAATATAGTTGGTGGTTAATGCTGAGAAACCACCAGCAATGCCGGGTTTCTTGCCAGCGATCTGGTAATGCCGAACCCACATTCCCACTGGGCCACCGGCAGCAGTGGCTTCCATTTGTCCACTTGGAAGACAGGCTTTCTAAACTGCCGCATTCCCCATCACCCCGTGACCTCCCTCCTGCCAACACTTTGCATTCTTTGTAGACATGGAATTTGTACCTTCTGTGCTAAAGGGCCTGGTAATGAAGGGATAGTACGTATACCTGTGCAGTTCAATCATTCTTCTGGAATTAATATGATATTTCCATCTATGATTTCACATAAAATAAATAATGGTTGAGTGACTGTCTCCATTTGGCAAGTTCACTTTTTTGATTAGGTCATTGAGCAAGTAATTTGCAGTTGAGCCTCTCCCTTGATTTTGCAGTGAAGACACAGAAGAAAACTTCAGTTTTTCCAGCCCCTCAAATACTGAGGAGCAGTATAGAATTCATATGGAACTATATTAAAAAAAAGCAATGAGGAAAAAACTCTCTTTTCAATATTGATATGGAGAAAATTTATCATGCATATGAAAAATAAAATTATTCATCATTCTAGAACCTAGGATAGCTAATGTTAATGTGAAAGGATTTTCATTTGTCACATATGTAGTGTGTTATTCATTTTACATGTAACATAATTAAAATTTTAATTGCAATATAATAACAATATTATAAAATATTTTACTACACATAAAATGTTACTATACTGTATATTATATCATATTTCTAGAAATAAACTTAAATCAGTGTTAGGTCATAACTACATGATAGCTATTATATATATTATTACCCCTTTAAAACAGATAATACAGATGCCCCATAGTTAGCTTAATCAATCAGGTTTTAACAAATTATATCAAATATTTTATTACTATAAATTCCTGGGTTGATCAGTTTTATGTATGTATCTTTTGTATTTGTAAATTACTTCCTTAGAATATTCATGTTCACAACATAGTTCCAGAAAGAAATAAAAAGCTTGCTTTCTAAACAAATATTTCAACACCTTTTTTTGTTCAAATAGATAAATCATGTAATTAAAAGTTAAGTTTTGCCATGTATTAGGCACTGAACACACTGTATTGTTTTGACATGTGTTAACTTACCTCTTCCACTCAAATATAATCATGGAATCAGAAAATTCTACAAATCAAATATTTATTTACTGTTTAGTAGGAGCAAGACAAAGCTATTAGCTCTAATAAAACAAAAACGTGGATTAGCCCAATGTCCTTCACTTTATGGACCCATAATATATTTGGGTTTAGATTGTTGTTAATGTATTCTTATGCTCCATGATGTCAACTAACATGAACATATGCAATAATATTATAACACATATATACACTTACATATATATTTTGTACGATGAGTTAGAATTACTTTTGTTCTCATATTTTCAATACATTATTCTTCCTGCAGCCAAAAATGTCAGAAAGCTGTAAAATCAAGCCTGCAATGAAATGTTGAGTGAAGATTTCATTTTGTGATTATGCCAAAGCCTTGATTTAACTGTGTATGTGTCTTATGTCTGTGTGTGTTTGTAGACAGAGCAGGAACTCCTTAGAGTGGGTGGGTGACAGGTTGCTCAGTTGGTGTCCATGACTCACAGATACCTAATGTTGTAGAAGTCCTTCAGTTTTCATCTAGTCTGTCTGTTCTTTACATGAGTGGGAACAGTGAAAATCAGTAAGATACTTAGGTTAATTTACCTAATGCCCTACTGCTAATTAAAGGTGGGACTAATGATTAATCCAGAGGCAACGGTCCAGGTGAAGTTTGAGGACATACTGGCTTTTTGGAGTTGACTTTGTTTTCCTTCTTTCATGAAACCAGTGAGGTTTGGAGTCACACTGTGTGGGGTTTTCCACGCTGTCCCAGAGGACTGAATAAAAGACAGTGGATTGCATGCAATGTTATTTCAAGAGCATGAGAGGTTTTTAAAACAGATGGCAGTATACACAGAAGATCACAGGAGCGATCAGTCCACAGCGGTAATTAAAAGGATCCTGTATGATAGTAACACTTCTAAAGTAAGCAGTAAACTTCACATAATTAGGTATTGTTTGTTCTTGTCATTCCTGTTTGGCACAGGATTTGGACAGGAAATATATTTTCTGTCATCAGTATCTTCTCCTTTGAAAAAGTACACGTGGACATATAACAGCATTAGAATATACTTTCACTGATTGGTAGTTCTGAAAAGGTGCTTTGTTTCTAAAGGAAAGCATAAATAATAACAGTGAAAAAAGGATCTGATCCTAATGCTATGGATTGATTTGCTAAATCGCACAAGGAGAAAAACGTCAATACTAAGAAATGGTCAGGCCTGCAGAAATCATCTAGCCCAAGATTTTTAGGTGTTTTGATGCAACATTATCAGAGCCAACACTGGGCCAGTCCCTGAGAGGGACGTACTCAGGAGAGCTAAGACCAGGTCAGTTACCCGAGGCCCTTAGCTCCTGGACTTAGTCCTGTGCGTGCTTTCATAGAGTGTGACGGAAGAGCCAAGTCACCTTTCATAGATTTAAAGGATCACGTGTTCAGTTTGGAGAAAAGTTGGCATATTGTGGTAGAATACAGATTGTTTATTTACTAAATCTTTATTGTATTATTTTCTATTACCACTTAGTCCCTTTATACTCCCTCCCCCAGCAATAACCCCACTGCTCTTCTGTGGAGACAAACTTGGTCCCAATAATGAGTCTGGGTTACCTATGACATGCTTTAATGCCATACATAGGAGTTTAACAAAATTCGTCAGATGTAACCCTGTATGAACTCTAGGTTCTTGCTTGTACTGTACACTTGTCTGATCTTGACTTTGGCATGTTAGGGTTTTGCTAACTTGTGGTCTCCCAGTTCCTTTATTATTTGAGTCCCAGCTTTTTATCTGCTCCTTGATTCTACTGAATGAGTCTTCCAGGCACAGGAAATCAGATGGGTATGATATTGGACATGACACTGAAGTCCAATGTGACTTCTGCACATGTTGAGCTGCCCTCCATGGTCAAACATGCCAAAGCAGAAAGTGGAAGTTTCACTTATCCTACTAGTTAACCAAAGCCAGGTTTGGAGGCCCTCTGGGACACAGGTGACATTCTTTCCTTGTTTATCCATTTATCCTAAAATCTTACATTCCTTTGTGGGAGTGCTAGGTGGACTGTCTAGATTTTGTTTCTTTTTCTTTTTTTCTTCTTGTTAAAGGTTATGTTTAAAAAGATTTCGTTTATTATTTTTAGAGAGAGGGGAAGGGAGAGAGGTAGAGAGGGAAAGAAACATCAATGTATGGTTGCCTTTCACCTGCCTCCAGCTACAGACCTGGCTGGAGACCTGGCTTGCAACCTGGTTATGTGCCCTGGCTGGGAATCAAACCAGTGACCTTTGGGTTCGCAGGCTAGCACGTTATCCGCTGTGCCAGCAGCCAGGGCTTTAGACCTTGTTCCTTTTGAGAACAACCCCTCTCCAGCCCGTGCAGTTGAGTTGGGCCTGTCCAGTAGCACCATGTCCCTTGATCTGGCTCAACAGAGCCCTTTCAGGCAAAGCAACATGTAGACAACAGGGGAAAGCGTGCTTTTCCTGGGGTCACAGGTTGTGAGCACGGAGCTCCTAATGGAAGGAGTGTTTGATGAAATCCAGCTCCCCTCCCTGAGATGAGTCGACCTAAGGAATGGAGGGTACAGATCCCCGATGTAGCCACTTGGACTCCAGACACGGTCAACCTTGAGTGGAATTTTTTTGTTGATTAAAAAAAAAATTTAAAGCTCACTTAAGGACTTGCCAAAGGAAAGTCCTTACGACAAAGGAGCTAATGAGTATAATGGGAGTGCCTATGATCGGGCCTTTCATATAAGAAGGTTTCTCTAAATTCTAACGGATAAACAAATTGCCCAAGTACAGATGGCTTCTCCTCTCGGTTGTAACCCGTGTGCAGAACTATGCGCCTGTGCGTCAGGGAGCTGTCGCTGAGGGGCCTTGTGTGCAGCCTATGCCCAGGAGGCAACTCGGCAGGTTATTTCTCAGTGAAGGTCATGCTTAACCAAGTGGAGTAAGATTTATTCAGGTATGGAGAGATGCGATTTACTTTGTGTGAAACTAAAATGGAAAGCCTGAGTCAAAAAGTAAGGCATGTTCTCCATGGATTAAAGAATTATGACCTAATCATTTTATTTTTGAAAATAGCTTAGCAGATGGCCTCCTGAGAGAGAAGGACACTGCTCCATTACTGAAGGTACTCAAGCAGGTGGCTGCATGACCTTCGCTTGGAGAATTAGCCCGGTAAATCCAGGCATTGGGTAGAAAATGATAGATTCAAATTCTGTGTAGGAATCCATGATTTTCTTGACACGTAAATTGCAGATAAGTAATAATACGTAGAAGACAGTGTCCTGTCTAAACAGAAGGTGTTCACCAAGCAAATGGGTGCTGCGTAGAAGCCAGGACACTTCAAAATATAGTTTCTGGGAGAAAAAAAGCATTGCTTTCAATTGGTAGGAACATCGCATCTTCCAGAGTCCAGGACCCATCTCATGTGGGCCACTTGTCAAGCAAATGATGCGGGACATTCAAAAATCCAGATAAATCAGACCAAGTCATGTCACTGGATCTGAAAGTACGATCAAGTTTATAAGCATAGCTATTAATGATATCATGCAATTTATATACAAAACAGAGGTAAATTAGGGCAGACCTTCTAAAATTGCTGAAAGCTGAAAAAGGCAAAGGGTAGTTAGCATGAAAATCATCGCAGGGAAGAAATTAGACCTCACTGAGCAGCAGCAAGATGGAACTTCAGGAAATAGTTCAAGCACTACTGATGGTTAATGTTTAAGTAAAGAGTTTGGATGCTGGTCATTTTGATCATTTCAGTGGGCTAGCAAAATATCAGAAAGGAAGGAAAAAAATATTTTTAAGATAAGCAGACATCTGTCTCTCCTTTATGTTCTAGATATGTACATAGACTTTGAGACAATTATTTTGATTATTTTGTTTATCTCTCTTCTGTGGATCCATAACTATGAAACTGGACAAAGGGTCTCCAAATAAGCAAGGAATTAAGGTAAATCAAATATGGTAAATATACTTCAGCCGAAAGAAGAAAGCAGATATTTGGTATGGAAGGGGAAAAAAGGAGTCTGCTTTGATTTGGAGTGATTTTATAGGCGTTCCTATAACCTTTTCTGCACCCTTTTGTGCAGAAATATGAACTTAAGTTTGGAAACTTCCATGAGTAAACCAGAGAACAAGATAATTAAGCGGAAAACAAACTTAAGATATCTGTTTTATTGTTCTTATACATGATTTTTTAAAAAGACCTAATATTAATTTTACCTTCATACATATAAATGTATTATCTTCTCAGGTAGCTAATTAACATCTAACTCAATTGACATATTTGTTATATGTACAAGTAGCTAATTTATGAAAATTATCTTTAAAAGAATTCTTCTGTCAGTTATATTGCACTTGTTTGCCATTAATCATATAAGTTAATGTAAAACATATGAAATGTGTTTATATACCTGTGTGTACATTATAATACATGCACACACACATGCTACAGACATGCATGACAGTGTGCACTTTAATCAGACTCTTTATGTCTTCCTGCTTCTGTTAACCTGATATATGACATTATTGAACTGAGAACAATATGGGACAGAACACGTAAGTTACATATTAGGCCTTAAGTCATATGAAAATCAAGTGTTTTAGAGTATTATAGCACACATGGTTTGAAATGAAATTCCTTTATTATACCTGACTGTAAAGATATAGCCATGGCATAATGTCACTTAGATTTCCCGTGGAGAGCGGCCTTTATCCTCTGTTCGCTACAGTCCATTCTCTGTACCTTCTCGTTTCATCACTTTGTTTTGTTTTCTTTTTTTTTTTTTAATTTTATTGTTGTTGTATTACATCCATCCCTTTTTTGCTCCCCTCTGTCCCTCTCCCTCATCACTTTGTTTTGATTCATGAAGGATACATAAAGCGGTTTGAATAGGCATAGGAGTCCTTGCATTCCATCTACTGTCCTCTGTTTGCATGAGTGAACCTCTGAATATTTTAAATGAATAATATATCAAAACATATGGCAAAATTCCTTCCTCTGTAACTCATCCAAAGTTGTTCTTGACCTCAGTGTGAGTTTGGTTGACTTGGGTATGCAGATATGTCCCCATGGGAATTCTGAGAATAGGAATATAAGTGGGCCTTGAAGCTAATCTTATTTTTCCCAAATGGCATCAAATCAATTCCTGGGACTGATACATTTAGGCTTTTATCTAGCAGATAATTTTAATGAAATCTCACAAATAAACGTGTAACAAATTGATGTGGTTGATTGTACCCAAGTTTCCACATTTCTTCGGTGGTAAAATGGTACGCAGGCTCTTTGTGGTTTTCTTGGATCCTCAAACTTTAACTTCAACTATATAATTATTAAATTTTTTAAAAAAGATTTTATTCATTACTCCTAGAGAGAGGGGAAGGGAGGAAGGAAGGGAGAGAAACATCAATATATGGTTGCCTTTCACCTGCCTCCAGCTGGGGACCTGGCTGGAGACCTGACTTGCAACCTGGGTATGTGCCCTGACTGGGAATCAAACCAGCGACCCTTGGGTTTACAGGCCGGTACTCAATCCACTGAGACCCAAGCCTCATGGCCTCAACTATATAATTCTTACATGCATCAGGGTAAATCAGATGATTAAATATCAAAGATACTTTAAAGAATGGTCATATGACCACTTTCAGGGGGGATTATAGGAAATGGGAACTGTAATACATTGTTTCTATGAATTCTGCTAATTTGACAGGTATTTTGCTCTGGGAGAGGTTACAGTGGTGTGCTTAGTGGAGTAGATGGTAGAACTCCTCACATCAGAGATAGGTATATGTTCTATCTACCGTCTATGGAAACATGCCCTACTGTGGCATGTGGTGTATCATAATTCCCTATGATTTCCTCTTAAGAGCATCTGTTGGCACGTTGTATGTGTGGGCATGTGCATGGGTGTGTATGTGTGTGTGTGCATGTGTGTGGGCATGTATGATGAGTGAATTAGGAGGGCAGCACAAAGGGCCCTCAGCCTGTGAAATAATATCATGTAGTTTTACTTTTTGAAGTAGAAAAGATTATGCTTTATCCAGAAATTTCTTTCCCAGTTATCTTAATTTCGGTATATAAATTTTGGATTTTTTCATTTTAGTGGTCATAGGTTAGTTGCATAAGCTTAGTTTTCAATCACGCATGCATAACTACCTGTTGAAATATTTGATTTGTTAAAAGAGAAGTCTGACAAGATGAGCAGGTAGCCGTGTTGTGCTTCTACAGACAAAATGAATCACATAGTGCATAGCGCTACCCCAGATCAGATTACTGGTTGGAGCATGTGTGAACCTGGCAACGCTTGCTCTAGTGTGGATGCATCCTCAGAAGCTTCTCCCGCAGACCACGTTCTGCCTGCTAGACACGGCCTGGGGGAGTTGCGGGAAATGCTGTTGTGCTACTTAAAGTCTTTTAGATATCCAGGTAGAATGTGGAGCTAAAACAGAAGTTTTTGAATTAAAGTGCTGGACCACCGAGATGTGTGATTTAGGGGCAGTTTATAGGAATGGAGGGCAAGAAGAATATCTGCATGGGTTCGTTATGATCGTTACATAAAACGGCCACCATACCTGGCACTTGGTAATCGGTAATAGTTATTGTCACTTGCTCTTGCTGGAGCAGAAAGTCCTGAGATGTGTTGGTGCTGTAAATCTGAAATCCAAATGATTTAAAGGTTGCTTACATGGGCTTCGTGGGGAAAGTGGAGTCAGCTAGGCTCCCTCACCTGACCATCCAGAGAGAAATGATTCAGCGGGTGCTTATAAAGGGACTCAGTCAAGCTCCCTCATCTGGACATTCGGGTGGGAATGATTCAGCCAATATCAAGCAACGAGTGACGAGTGACGTCCTACGTTGGCACGCAGCCAGCTTTGTTCGCACACATGATATATAAGGGTTAAGGGCCTCCTGCCTGAGGAGATGCAATACAGGCATGCCAGGTTCCCCAGGGGTTCCCGCATCCTTTCCCTGTCTGCCCGAATCCCCAGTGGACCTGCCTGGTCTTGGACGTTTGCAAAACAGGCTCCAAAAACTTTGTTTTCATTCTGAGTGTATTTGTGAACTGCTTACTGGTCAAGGATACTGCGCTTCCTGCAGTCCCTGCTCCATCACAAACGATGTTTGCTTTTGTGAAATGCAAAACAACACCACAGCTGGATTCCCTGAAGACTAATTGCATTTGTTAGAGAATTCTGAAACACAGGAAAGTATACCTTCTGACATTTAATACCTTACTCCAAGTGAAAGTTGAATTCAACTAGGAAAAATGTCATTTATTTTTTAAGATGAGCATAGGTGATAAAAATAGTCTTTCAATTAATGCCCCTGCTTTCACAGTCATACTTTGGAATTAATATAAATTGCTCCCCAGAAATCTATTTCAACAAGTCACTTGAGGGGAGGAAAAATGATGTACTTACATCCCCTGAGAAATAAATAACTTTTCTTCTAGATGAACTTGAGCTTGTGGACCAAAAGCGACTGTGATTCTTAAGTGGGATGGTGTTCTTTTAATGAAATTTGCATAAATCTCAAAGTTCAACAGAGAAAAATGGAAAAGAAAAAAGACAAGTGAGATTAAAATTGCTTAATAGAATTCAGGAATTTTAGAGGATTAACAAGTAAGTGACAGAAGACTGCAAAGCCATTTCTGTATCCTGAAGAGGAAAGCTATTCTGAAATCAAAGAAAACAAAAGTCACTTCTAAAATCTACCCCTAGGAGAAAAAGAAATTAAATGTGACCCCAGTGTGTATTGAACTCTGCCTCTAAAAATAAATTAGCTTGAAAGAGTACATCAGTTCACTTTGGCATTAAAGTGCCAGATGATGAGATTTATCATTTTCTTGAGTCCTTTACCAATTCTTTTAAAGAATATTATTTAAGAGTTCATCCACTTGATAACTTCACCTTTCTAAAAATCAGTAAATCTCTAAGTTGATATTTTAAGCATCAAGTTACATGGTGATTGAATCTATTTCTTTAAAAAATAGCAACTAGCCCTGGCTGGTGGCACAGTGGATAAGACGCAGGCCTGTGAACCCAAAGGTCACTGATTCGATTCCCAGCCAGGGCACATAACCATGTTGCAAGCCAGGTCTCCAGCCAGGTTCTTAGCTAGAGGCAGGTGAAGGGCAACCACATACATTGATGTGTTTTTCTCCCTCCCTGCCCTTTTCTCTGAAGATAATAAATAAAATCTTAAAATAAAAATTACAACTAACATAGGAAAGAGTCTTTCAAAACTGTTTCTAACTTAAAAGTATAGTAAGAATTCCTGTCTCCTTGGACATTTATTTTTGCCTCAAGCATAGAGAAACTAAAAGAGTTCCCTTTCAAGGGTTTTATTTTGCTTTATTTTACAATTCACATTTGCCCAGACGTTTATTTTTTTGTTGTTAATTAAAAAAAAAAAAAAAAAATTCAGCACATGGGACCTTTCCAGAATCTGAACTGGATAACTTTAAAGAGATATACAAAGGGAAGCCACGTGTCTAGGAATCTTTTTGTAATGAAACGTCGTTTCAGGCAACAGGTGGAAGCTCTTTAGGTGGCAGGACAGGAGGTTCTGATTCTGACCAGGCTGGACACCTGGAGGATCCCGTGTTTCTGCTGACGGGCAGGTCCTTAACTAGAGGTCTGCAGCGCTTAACTAACAGGGGACACTTGTGAGAAAGGCGTTGTTGGGTGACTTTGGGGGATCTCGTCCTGTGTGAAGTTCACCGCGCACTTAAACCTAGGTGGTACAGCGTCTGCTGTCGTCGTGTGTGGTCTGCTTTACCACGGGCAGCCCAGTGGTTTGTTTACACACACACAGGGATTTGTAGGGTAAAGTGGTAGTGGCTTTACCTTTTTAATGCCAGCGCCTGATGTGAGCTCTGATTGCCATGGCACCCGCTGCAAAGAGGCATCCCCTCAATGACGGCCCTGGGATGTAGGACTCAAGGGCCAGGCTGCCTGACCCGTCACCACGCGCCTCCCCCACCGCAGGCTCTTTTGTTGGAGAGATTTTGGCTGATTTCTAGACTGACCATTGGGCTACTTGTTTTTCTCCCTTCCTGTGCGGTCCACTTTCCACTCATGTGTTTTAAATTCACCATTAAAGAGGGAGCCCATGAAGCCTGGGTCCCACCCTGGACTCTGATAAAAGCAGAAGCCTGCCTCCTGCCCCCAGCGCGGCTGCGCAGTGGCGGATCTCAGCACTCACTCCCTCTGTCTGGACTCGTGGGCTCTTAGCTCCCCACCTGCGACCGGCTTGGTGTGCCTGTAAGTAACATAAAGCCTTTTTTTTTCTTTCAAATTTTGCTAGTGGCTTTTTCTCATGCGTATGTCTTGCATCGTAGAAAGAACCACAAAGGTCGGGCCAGTTGTGCTGGTTTAGGAGAGGGCAGTGTTGTCTGTGGGAGCTCATCTCGGAGGTGACTGTCCCCAAACATTGCTGTCCACAGCTCGAGAGGGCAGACAAGTCATGCTTTACCCCAGCAATGCTGCAGCTCCATTATCATGTATGGGACCACTGTCATGTGTGGTACCTCATCGACCAAAAAACACTTATGTGTTCATAACCATATGTTACAGGGTTAGGTTTCAACCTATGACCTTTGAAGACACAAACACTCAGTCAGTAGCGCTCCCAGGTCCTGGGTCAGTGGTCAGCGTAAAAATGAGATTTAAGGCCAAGATGGCAGAGTTCCTTTACTCGGGGATTGGGGGTAGTTGAGAGCATGACCTGGAGGGTCCAGTCTGAGGATGGGGTGCTTGGGTCCTCACAGAGGAAAGGGGGTGATCCAGAGTGCTCGGTAGCAAGCTGTGGGGTTGCAGGGACTGCCTCTGGGAAACGGGGAGCCTGAGTCCTGATGTTACAGTCAAATGAGTGACCAGAAGGGAAACAAAGGCAGGGCCCTCACCTCTGCAGTCTAACCGAGAGCTTAATAGAAGCAGCAGGAGACAGGTCTTACCCCCTGACCCAGTCATCCTGAACCTGGTCCAATAAGCTGCCAGGCACCCTGAACAACACAAGTCAACTGCGACAGTGCAGGACGGGGAGCCCTTGAAAGTCTGTGTGTGTCATCCCCACTGGCTGGGAAAGGGACAACCTTGAGACAGTGGGTTTATCCCCAGGCCTGGAAGGGCCCGAGGAAAAGCCCCTAAAACAACGTTGGTTGACTGCCTGCCTCCTGTGACATATGCAAGATGAACAAATAGTCTAGAGCAAGATAAGGATCCGGGCTCACAGACCCCCACCCATGCCTACGGTTGGGTAGTCACGTCTAACTTCTAAAGACACAGACCCAGGCCTTCGGGCCTCCCAGCTGTGGGAGATTTGTTGACCTTCCACCGTGGAGCCACATGGCGGAGCCAGGGTGACGCACACAGGACCATCACCAGCCTCATCAGGATGGACTGTGCTCATCTGCCTGGGGGCAACTTTGCAGCCCCTTCCCTGGTCTCTTTGTTCCATTCCACTCTCCCTCATGAAACCTCTGCCTCTACAGAGAGAGATGGGCTTTGAGACATGAGTCCCCATCTTCCATGTGGCCAGCATGTAACTTCTTCACCCCCATCCCGCCGACTATGTGAGTCCTCAGAACAAAGGACTTGCTCTCTTGGCCTGGCCACTGGGCCTTCGGCCACCCTAGGGTGAACTTGCCACCCTGGCCTTTGGCCACCTTTGCTTTGTTCTCCCATTTGCTAATAAACTTGGCCTGCACGCTGACAGGCTCGCAGATCTGTAAGTCTTTACTGCATCGGGGAGAAGAACCAGGGTTTCTCTGATAACAGTACCCCATTGACCAAGACACTGTTATGTGCCCACAACTGTACGAGTCGAGTCAAAGGACAAAATCCAGGGGGTGAGGGTAAGGTTAGGAATTAACCGGTGGACCAGGGCATCAGGTCAGAATGGGTGGACAACACCCTCTCTTCACTGGGACTTTACACAGGGAAGAGGTAACAATCAGGAAGCTCAAGAATGAAGAGTAAGTTCTGGAAGCTAAATAGTTCTTCTTAAGCTTGAGTGGAGTAGATGAGCATCACCTTGGGATCTCGACACCAGCTAATCTCCGGGTTTCTCCAGTGGAGAGACCCTGACTCGAGGAGCCTGGGTCAGGTGGGGCACCTGCGTACCTGAGAGGAGCTCCCGGTGAGCCCAGTGAAGGCGATGTTTGGAACACTTGGTTGTGCGGGCTCTAACAGTAGAGCTAATGAGGCTCAATGATGATGATGTTGTTCCCTTTTGTTTGTTACCAGTTACTCATCTTTCCTTTTTCTTTCTTTTCCTGTGGTATCAGTCACTTTGAAGCCAAAAATTCCTTGTTGTACTTTCTCTTTGTACCTTTTGCATTCTTTTCCTCTCCCTCCTCATGCATCTTTTCCTGAGATCGTATCAAGGTTTTCACTCCATGAATCTGGTAGCTTCATGCAGGAATCAGAAACTAGGGTCCCTGGGTTCAAATATGACCACACCCATTTGTTAACATATTTTCTGTGGCTGCTTCTGTGCAACAGTGGGACAGGTGAGCAGCTGTGATGGAAGCCAGCTGCTTGTTATGTGGCACCCTGAAATATTTGTTGTCTGGGTCTTTGCAGAAACAGTTTGTCAAACCCTAATATGTTCACATCAGAGGGCATCACTGGGCCCACCGAGAATATTCTGAGTCTGAAAAGGGATCTCCAGACAGTGGCTTGATGGCAGTCAGACTCAGGTGTTTCTCCTAAGCCTGTGCATTACACAGGGTGTAAGTCTCCAGTTTCAGGATTGGAGCGTTACAGAGCGTATTCCCAGGAGGGAAGACTTTAGTCAGACCAATTCTTACCCTGAACCCTGCTGAGTAGCGAGCCCGGCATGCAATTGTTCATTTAAGCCTATAAAATTCTTTTATATCATCTTGAATCTCATAACAGATCCCCTGCTCTGCAGCAGCCAGCACTTACACAGATAGGAATCAAGTTGATAAGGCATTAAGAAAGGGATTATGAAAGGCAGCTTAATTAAAGAAACGTCTGTGGGATCATAAATAATCAGTGCAAGTTATTAACTTTTGACAACTGCTCATCCGTATAGTGTGAATGACTTCTGGCCAAAAAGTCCTTAATCTCATCCTTAAAACATTCCTTTATAACATATTTTTGAAGCCGAAATTCCCCAAATATACCTAAATATACCCTGCATTTTCTTATAACTTTGATCCTGTTATTTTTTCCAACTTATAACTTTGATTCCATTATCTTTTCCAAACTCAGTTGGTTCTATAAAAACGAGAGCAAATGCCACTGTATGCACTGTACCCTAGGGCTCATTGGAATGACTTACGTCTTCTTTATGCACTCACAGTGATGCTTTAATGTTTGCCGTAATCGTAATCTGATTTGCCAATGTTACTTGTTTAATAGTCATGTAATAACTCACTCGATTATAAACTCCAAGTGGCCCTTAGATCCACAGCTGCTGCCCTGAGTCCCCCGCATGCCTCTTGTGGTGTCTTGTGTGAAATAAACAGTGTGCTGGTCAAACTAATCATAGCTGGCTCTCCTTTCCTAGTTTCTCTTTGACATGCCACTTGTATGCAGGTGTCTGCGAAATGTTTTCTCAGCAGGAGAAACACACTAGCCAACAAAGAGTATATTTAGAGAATTCAATCCCCTTTTTTAATTTCATTAATTTTTGCTTACTCTTTTATGCCCATGATCAGAAAATGGACATGTTTAAGAGTGGTCATTTGGAAAGAATGACCAGACTTCTTGATTTAATTTCGTAGTTTGTCGGAGAGACCTGTTCTGTGTTCTGTATGCTTTCCCATATTAGTTGAGTTTTCACTTCCTGTATTGATCTAGAAAATGGATTTTTACAGTTTTTGAAGTAGAAACATGGAACCCAGAGGACTAGTTTAGGTGTTACTAATATAAGGACTTCAGGAGCACTTAGTGACCCACCGGAGATTTTCGACCCACTCTGAGTTGGAAATCTAGTAGACACTGTCTAGAATAGATTTTCCAGACTATGCTTCAGGTGGTAGATGTGTCAGATAATGTTTGGGAAATCATATATAAGTTATTAGACAAACTTTAAAAAAACCCCAAAACTAATATCCTGACTACTACTTCATGCAGATGCATGGAAAGAGTGCTTGAGTATTCTTCAACTCCAGAATTAGTTTTTTTTTTTTGTTTGTTTTTTTTTTTTTTTTTTTTTAGATTTCTATTGAAGAGGTCAATACTCTCTCCAGTCTTTGCAGGCTGGCTTGGGAGAAAACATTTCACCAGTCAGTCTGGCTAAGGGTTTGGAGGTACTCTCAGGGCCTTGTTTCCTCTTGGGGAAGAATTCTTAAGACTCCGTGCTTTCTCTCAGCCAGAGCACGGGCAAGAGCTTCTTACTAGTTTCCTTGGGGGTGGCACCCTGAACTGCCGGAGTTGGTGGGTCTCCTCCCAGTTCCACAGCTGGGCAGGCCTTCTGTGTTGGCTCACACGCCCCTCAAAGGTGCTCATTCAGTCCATGGGACATGTGCAGGGGGCCAGCCATGGGGAAGTGCCCCGAGCCTTGGGGGCACCCATGGACCAGTTGGGGGTTCCTGAACGTGGGGTGTCTTAAGTGGCTTATGGGGTGTCTTAAGGAGTTTGTCAAACAGTAGGATGGACGGCTATCTGATGAGTTGTGAGCCTTGCTCACTGTGCCTCTGGCCCTCTCACTCAGTGCAGTTCACCAGTGCAGCTCACCAGTGCAGCTCATGTCCAGTCTGGGTGAGCCCCCCTTTCCTTTCCCACGTCAGATAATGCCAGGGGGTCTCTCTTGCCACTGAGCTGTGTCGCCTTATGGGAGGGGGTGATGCAGCTAAATTAAAACTGTTCTTACCCTCTGCACTGTGTTTATTCTCAGATTTCTTCGCTGCAATGGCATGCTGCAACTCCTCGGCTTGACCTGCTATCAGACACCTGCAAAGGTACTGTCACACCTGCGGGCGGTGGTTGAGATCAATGTCCTGGGAGGTGATGATGGTGGAAAGTCCTCTTCTGTAATCCTGCTATGGACACTGCTTGGAATATATGTTGTTTTAAATAAGCACGCTCACATGATGAGTAGGGGTAAAGTGAATTTGGGGAACTTGTACCTGGAGAGAATGTTCTGGAAAGTTCCTCAAATCAGAATGCTAGCACCCACAAAGAGTTTTCATACAGCAAACAAATGGCCTTGAATGTAAAAGTCAGGTTTATAATAGGACCAAGTGGATTGGATTTGGCTGAGAAACAGGAGGCTTGATGGTTATTTATTTGGAAATGACGGGGAAAGGAAGAAGGTAGTTTGTGGGATTTCAGCTGATGAAGGCTTGTTTATAAGTGGGTGTAGGAGACAAATGTATTACTGCCCTAAAATGCGAACTGATGGGGGGATTGTAATGGGCACTGGGAAGAACTCAAGTCCTGGCATCATGTGATCTCTGGATGGGCAGAATTGTCACAGGTTGCTTCTCCTTGTCCCATTCATGGCCAGTGGAAGTGTTACTTTGCTTTTCATTTGATGATGTGCAACGATCACAAGCACATGGCTGTGGAGAGGAGGAACCGAAGGGCTGTGGCAGGAGCCACAGCGGTGGGGAGAGGCAGGGGGAAGAGAGGTCACTGCAGTGTGGCGAAGGGCGAGGTGGGTTAAAGTTGTAAAAGTTTTGCAAAACCTTACTCCTGTGAGTTGGCATGATGTTGTTTGAGCCCTTCTCCCTCTAAGCTGCTGGTGTGTGTGGTGCTGTCCGATGTCACCGAAGTTGTTGGTGACAGTCTAAGATAGGCTAGTGTGATGGCCCCAGGGATACGTGCCACAGGGAGTGCAGGGGAGCCCATGCAGTCCTAGTGCCAGCTCTGTGTCACATCAGCACGCGGCAGGGGTGCAAGAGCCCTGGGCTTGTGCAGTGGCAGCGCGGGAATTGAAGCAGTTTGTTTTTAAAACATGCGATGTGACTCCTGTGGGAGTGAACAAAGCGAAATGATCGCACAGTCTGCTCTTCTTTGTGATGAAAAAGACTGCAAAATCAGAGCTTTAAGTATTGACAATCATCTAAGAAAATGCTTCATGAGTATTTATGAGGTACTTCTTTAATTGGATAAATTGTAATATTAATCAAAATCAGAACGAAGGCTTGGAGTTCTTCCAAGCACCCAGATCATAGACAAAACTTTCCAGGTATTTCACAATTGATTAATTCTTAGTTAAGTTGTTTACCCCATTCTTTGTGCGTGTACAAGAATGCCGCTATTTGACAGGAAGTCAAACAATCCCACTATGAATTGCTGTTTGCTGGTTTATTAACTAAATCATGATGACTTAGAAGGGGTTTTATTTAATATTAACAATGTCCTAAGTGAATATGCATGAATGCAATTTCATTATGTTATGACTTCCTTTCTGTTCTGTGATTGAGGCCCTGTGGGAGGCAAATTCACACATCAAACCTAATTCTTTGGGGCATCGTCTTTCCCACCCCTCCTCCCCTTTTCTAGTATTCTATGAAAATGAGGCAGACCATGGTGAAATTTAACAGGTCGGGGACTTTGAAACACAAAGGCATCTTTATCTTAGAAGAGTAACATTAGACCCCGGAAGGACCTCAGAAATGGTCTAGGTTGCTTTAACTTACGAAGCCCAGTCTGATAGTGTATAAAATGAGCTACTATTCCATAGGTGTGTTTGAGACAGAGTGCAGTAATTCCTATAAAAAGGAATTTTTGTTTTGTCTTAATTTAATCCTAAGTTATCTCAATAAAATTGATTTTGAGTCTATTGGAATCTCATAAACAAAATTTACTTCTTACCCTCCAATTTAATTTTATCCTACTACAGAAGCACTATTAAAATTCCCAAGGGTAGAGAAAAAAGTGAAAAGGCCGAGTTAAATCATGACTTGTCATGACAAGAATTCTATTCCAAAACATCAGTTGACAGGGTTGACCTCTGTACCTAAGACCTGTTCTCCTGGAAGATAGAACCACAGTTGAGAACCTTCCTCCATCCCGTCTGTGTTCTGAGAATCGCTTACTGCCAAGTGACTCTCATTGTTCCCCAGATGACTTTTCATCAAGTTTGAAGACAGCTTCCTATTGACTTATGCCAAGGCCAGATGAAGACCTTTCAGATGCCTCTTCTTTGTCTCTTAAATGAGTAGCTGAACCATTTGTCCCCACTTAAAATGTTGCCTGATGGATTGTCCAATCATTCCACCGACTGGTACTGCTTCCTCTTTCCAATTCTTTTTAGGCTTGTTGTCTTAAAAGTACCCAGGGTTAATGTAGTCAAGTGCGGTGAGACACGCAGCTGTGGAACGTAGTCCTTGAACGCAGGTTTTAGAAACAGGAAGCATGGTGCGCCGTGTAGGGCCATCCTGGGACATGGCAGAGGGCGCGAGAGGAGCACGTGGCCATGAGCCTTGATTGTAGTGTCTGCGGGAAGGAATGGATGGGGTAGGTGAGCAGGCTTAGGGTTGGCTAGTTGGAATCACTGCAGCAGGCTGCATGCAGGGCAGAGCTGTGGCATAGTGTTTAGTACCTGGCCCCAGGTGACCTGGATGAGAAAATAGCACCCAGAGTGTGACAGCCCAGGTAGGCTGTGGCTGGGACATGGGGTTGCTGGCATGCGAAAGACATTCACTCTCTAGCAGAGAACTATTTTTTTTTCTTTAAAGATTTAAATTAGAGGGGAAGGGAGATAGGCATAGAGGGAGAGAGACGTCCATGTGTGGTTTCCTTTCACCTGCCTCCAGCTACAGAACTGGCTGGAGACCTGGCTTGCAACCTGATTATGTGCCCTGGCTGGGAATCGAACCAATGACTTCTGGGTTCACAGGCCGGCGCCTTATTCACCGTGCCACCAGCCAGGGCAGGGAGCTATTTCTATGTCTAGGACCTGAATAGTTATGTCAGAGCCAGTCCATCCAAGGTCAGTGAGTCCTCCAGAGAACAAAGCATTAACAATACAGAATAAGTATGATTAATATTATTGTTTAATCCTCCCTATAAAAGAAAAGCCTTTTTCTCTCTGACTTTTGAGGTTTTGCAGGTATCATGGTCAGAACATTCTCCCTGTTGCTACTTTGCTATTACCTTTTTTGAATAAAGCCTCCACCTATGCCCAGATATATATTAATTTTATACCATGAACACTGACCAGTGGGCTCCATTTAGTCCCTTCAGCAGGCTGGGGTGGTGGCGGATTAAATCATGTGGGCCAAGTGCAGACCTACATGGGACAGAGCCACTTGCCCATCCTTTGTCATGGGGGACAGAACTTCTGTTTTACAGTTTTATGAGGGTCCCTGTATGAGTTTCCCACTGCTTCTGGTAACCACCACAAAATGAGTGGCTTAAAGGAACACAGCTTCATTATTATACTATTCTGAAGGTCAGAAGTTCCCAATTAGTCTCCCTGGGCTGAAGTCAGTGTATCTGCAGGGCTGGTTCCTTCTGGATACTTTCGGGGTATCAGGATGGGGGGCTGGTCCCTGTTCTTCTCTGTGTATGGTTGGCCCTTCCACTGGCTTCTCCCAGAGCACGGAACACTGAGCCGGGGAGTGGCCACCATGATGGCTGTGAGCAGGCAGGTGTCATCTTTGGGTACACTGCCTCTTGTTCAGCGTGTCTAGAAGATGCCCTGCTGTAAGCTAGGCACACTGCTGCTGTACAGGGTGGACAAACTGTGAGTGGATGGCCAACACCCTCGCCCAACGAGCTGCCTAGCTCTACAGTCGCCAGCCTGCTGCCACCTGCAATAACGTGTGCCAGATCTCCTGAAAGCTCCGCGTGGGTCGGTGTTTCTCACCAGACCAGAGGCCTGCCCACCATCACAGCCTACTGGTCCAGAGCTGAGAGCTGCAGGACCTGGCAAGCGGAGACTTTTAAAAACTCGACCTCTTCCAGTTTCCCGAGGCAGCCTGCACTCCTTGGCTAACAGACCTCTTTCGTCTTCAAAGCCAACGATGGCCAGTTGTCTTTCTCATAGTGAATCATTCCGACTCCCAGTTGCCTGCCTCCCTGTTGTCCTTTTAAGGGCCCCTTGTGGTGATGTCAGGCTCACCTGGGTATCTAGGAAGTCAGCTAGGTAGCAACCTTAACCCCGCCTTCTCAAGAGTTCTTCGCCAAGTAATTCAACACATTCACCAGTCCCAGGGATTAGGGTTTGCATTTCTTTGGGAGGAGGTCATCATTCTGCTTCTGATACTCAGGCTGAAGTGTCCTCAGAGTGAGTTTCGCATAAAGATAGTCCAAAGTCATTGTTCTACCAGATGACATAGGGTGGCTCACTCATCTTGGGAGCTAATGTCAGAACTGTAACTTGGATGTTACTGTTTATATAGTCTAAGTACGTTAAGAGGATCGTTAGGTGGCAAACTCGCACTTGCTGGGGTCTTGGTTCAATGTCTTTTCCTATGTCGTGACTGTAGGTGCCCTAATGCACTTGACAGAACAAGTGTTTTAGCAGAGACAGGAAGTGGCAGAGCTGGAACCTGATTGCAAGTCCAGCTGCAAGAACTTGAGACAGCTCCTTAAAACCTTGAAGCCTCATTTGTCCCTTCTGCAAAATAGGGGTGTAATTATATATCAGGAAATTGTGGTCGTCACAAAGATAAATTTAATCATATCATACCAGAAAATACTATCTAAAATACCTTCTTAAAAAATAATGAATTTTGTATGTAACAAGGACTTTTTACCTCAAGCTCCTTGTTTTCCCACCTGGATTCTACTGTTTTCTAACTGTGCTTCTCCTTTTACTCCTACCTGTCTTCAGTCCAATTCATCAAGAGGATTTTAAACCAGAGGGAAAGAGGTTGGGGGAGGCAGGAGATGATGGGAATGGGGGACATGGTGATGGAAAGGGCTTTGACTTGGGGTGGTGAACACACAACACAATATACAGATGATGTATTATAGAATTACATCGAACCTACATAATTTTATTAACCAATGTCACCCCAATAAATTCAAAAACAATAAAAACTAGCATAATTTAAAATACAAATTGAATTGTGTTGTCCCTGATTAAATTGCCTAGTGACTTGACATTGCACATTACATTATCTAAAAAAGATGCATTCCTTCATTAATTCAGTTAACATTTATTGAGTACCTTAGGCTTCTTATTTTTTCACATATGTTTTATTGATCTTAGAAAGGAAGAAGGGTGGGGAAGGGTGAGAGAGGGTGGAAGAGAGAGGAGTAGAGAGGAGGAATGAGGGAGAGAGAAATATAAACATTGATAGAATCATTGATCAATTGCTTCCTGTACATACCCCAACCAGGGGTTGAACCCGCAACCAATGTAAGCTTCCCGACTGGGAATTGAACTTGCTGCCTTCTTTGGTGCACAGGACGATGCTCCAACCAACTAAGCTACCTGGCCAGGGCTACCTTAGGCTTTTTTATAAAGGTAGGGAGCAAAGCACCATTCCAGACCTCAGGGATTTCAGATAACTTCTCTCTCTTCCTCGCTGAAGAGCCAATTAAAATCTAAGATAACATGGCCAGATACTATAAAGAATGTTTGCGTGAACACCATTATGTTGGCATTTGTATGTGTTAGAGAGAGAGAGATAGACAGGCAGACAGACTGGGCTAGCAAATCATGTAACGTGATGTAAAATGACGGGCAAGGCCACAGTAAAGTAGAAGAGTTGACCAATTTCATGTACAGAGGAACAGTGCAATTCAAATGCCCAGAATTCCTCAGCAGGGCCGCAGACCCGGCTTTTAGACGCACTGTCTGTGGATTCCTTTATGGAAAGCTCTCCTTTCAGTGAAGTATCATCTCTACAGGGTTTTCAAAACAGACACACTTCCTTTCAGCGTGATGTGTGCAGGTCACAAGCTTCAGGCAATACCATCACAGGTGTAAGAGAAAGGATAAACACGCAGGTTCACATCAGGTGTCTGGCTACTTGCTACTGAAGTGTTTGTCCATTCCGCATTATCTTCACAACAATGAAAGACCACATCGTGTAGGAGAATGAAAATGGACGTTGAAATGATGGAGTTCGCACTTAAGCTCTTGCATAAATGAGCTCCGTTTTACAATGAACTTTTTTGCATCTCTATCTCCTCACTTTTGAGATGGATAGTATCTGCACTGGAGGCTTCCTTTCAGAGGGTTTAAATATGCCCTATGCATTGCCTAAGAAATATCCAATTCATTCTCTAGCTAAAATCCACTTCTAGCTAAAATCCTATCGGGCAATAGAATGTAATGTTTGGAGTTCTTCTTTCTACAGTTTGGAAAATTAATTTTATCTTTAGTGGACAACATTTTTATTGCTATAGACAATGATCATTTGCATGATGTTCGGTTTTCTACAATGTCTCTTTTACAGAGGAATAGAGGCAAGTCAGTTGAAAGACAATTAAAAGTGCTGGCTTATTTGTGGAATGAAGTAATCCCACTCCTGGGGAAGGATACCCAGGAATCTTGATTGCCCTTTTCAAAGTAGTTGACACCTTTTTCCTGAACAAACAGTTTGAAAAGCTATTGACTTTTGCAGATATTTAAAATGTTATCCTCATCTTCATCCCAGATGCCTTGAGTACTAAAGCTACTGTTAATCCTACTCAGGTTTAGTCTTTAGAGTTTAAATATAAGAATCTGCCTCTTAATCCAAATGCCAAAAAGTATTTGGATCTCCTTTCCATCAGTTAAGAATCCAGAACACCCAGATAAATAATTTGTTGGGAGGCGAGTACCATGTAATTTACCCACATTTGTCACATGTGTGTCTCTTGGGGGACAAGGCTGACAGGATGGAACGACAACCAGGTCCACATTTCTCACCTACGTGAATGTTTCACTGAGTTCATTTAACTGATCAAGCAGGAAACGGTCCTATAAATGATTATAAAAATATTTTAACGAAAAAAGCCAGAGGGAGTAGGTCCCCAAAACACATTGGCACAATGGAAAAGAAAAAAGGAAAAGAAAAAAGATCATTCAAATGAGAGCTAGCCCATCTCAGTTTCTCTGATAGATGGTTGTGGTATCTTGAGCAATTGACGCACCTTCTCTGTACCGTGACAGCCATAATACAAGACATGCTACTTTCATTGTCAAAGCCGCTAGATGACCATACTGTCATGATGCTTAGATCCTAGGTCACACTATAGGAGGAGGCTTGCAGTCTTGCAGGCACATACCCATCGTGAGGCTGTTTCCTTGGGGTGCTGGTTGGGGAGCCGGGCCACTTCCCCCTCTGCTGAAGGAACCCACAGCACTGGGCTGTTTCTCAGGGTGCTGGTCTCTCCCCATTCTTTCCTCCTGTGTTGGGTTGTCTTCTGTTTGGGGGGGGGGTGGGGCATTTTCCATCTCTGTCACCCCTGCACCAAGATGTGTGTGGCCAGCATCAGGGAACTATCTGCTTTCTGCCGGCAGCTGTCCTCTGTTGGCGGATGCTGGGCAGGTGCTTGGAGAAAGAGGAGGAGGAGGAAGGAGTTGAATCTCCCAGTTGCACCCTGGCTGAGTTGCTATGGGTTGGCTACGTCACTCTACTGATGGCGACAGCTCCTCTTAGGAAGTCTTTTCATCTGCCTTGAGGCCTAGGAGTATAGCTGTCCCACACGTTGGCTAGCCTTGGTACAGCCCACTAATCATGGTGGTTTTCCTTAAATTGTGCTCAGATACTAGTACAGTCTCGATGAAGCTCCTCTCTGGGACCAGTTCCAGCAGACCAGCGTCCTGCCACGGGGCCCTGCCTGCCACATTGTCGGGTAAAGCCCAGTTTTAAGGGCCACTGACTCAGATTGCTGCTGCTCATCTCCGTCAGCATGGGGAAGGGCTGGTTCACTAGAAAAAAGATGAACACAGAGAAGGGACCACATCATGTTATAAAACCAGGTCCCTCCTTCTAGCCATCACACTATATCCTATCACATCTTTTCAAAGAAATCTTCTTGCCTCCTATCTCAACTCCGTTTCCCAGAAGAAAAAGTCAAAATGCACCAGTGCATTTAGACACACGGCAGAATGTTTCAAGTGAACATTTGTCATGTGTTAGAAAGTTTATGTGGCAGAAACTCTTTACCTTCTCCTTAATTACACTTGGCCCTCTGGATATCTGCGTCCATCTTAGCTCAGGCTGTCACAAAATGCTGTCGCCTGGGTGAGCGAAACAGCAGACTTTTCTCAGGTTCTGGGAGCTGGGTGCCAGAGGACACGGCCCTGGTTGGCCAGGGTCTGGTGAGTGCCCTCCTCCTGACTTGGAGACTGAGCGAGAGGGTGGGCTTGTCTCTCTCTCTCCTCTTCTCAGAGAGACACAAATCCCATCATGGGGTCCCCACCCTCATGACCGCCGCTAAACCTGATTACCTTCCAAAGACCCCACCTCCCAATACCATCACATTATGGGTGAGGGGGCTTCAGCTGATGCATTGTAGGGGAACCCATTCAGTCTAAAATCAACAATGATTTATCAGCTGTATTACCTTGATTTTTTCCTTTAAAATTTCTTCCAATTCTTGCAAGATAGAAGTGGTCTGTGTAATCACCTCCTTGGAGCAGGAGGTCCTTCCCTTTCCTGTTTCACTTAATGTTTTTCTATGTCACTTCACGGTTTCTATCAGAATTAGTCATTTTTGCCCCCTCTCATCCCAGAGCACGTTTTACTGGGTGGCTACAAGTCTATTTACTTTTAAGATATTGCCACATGGAGCACCTCGTAAGAACAAGGAGACCTTGGCCCTACTGAGCTCTGTTTCTGCATCAGTGGCTTCAGATAGAAGGTTTCCTTTTATTCACATCACAATCCATGAGCAAAGTAGATGATAGAATCGCCATTTTCAGCAAGGTAAACTGAGTAGAAGCTCCTTGCTGAAGGTTACACCTAAAAAGCAAGAGGATTTGTACTCTTGTGCTAGGCTTAGCGCCCAGCTCTTACTCACTCAGGACATATTTAGTGTTCTACCTATCAGTAATGGTATTTGAAGAATGATCCGGATTCTTCTATCAGAGGAAAGACCAGGAGATGAAACATCCTTACAAATACCATCAAAACAACATTCTTTGCACAACATAGTTAGTGACAATTGAAGGAGGGTTACAGATGTCTCCCAAACATAAACAGGCAAAACAAAAAACAAACAAAAAACCTCTGTTCTTCATGAAGCTGCAAATGTTCCTCTTCTTGCTACTTCATCCCTGAAGTGTCAGACATGACCAGAGATCTCCCTCAGACTGGGACCCTGTCTTGTACTCTCTCTCCTGAGACCTGAGGGCTGCCGTTTCCACAGTGGCCGATGACTGCAGGGAAGTTTAAAACTTGTGTGCTGGCCAACAGTTAGTGAAGAGATGTAATCACCACTTTGGCCCTGAGGCCAGTAGATAAAAATCTGCTATCTAAGCTTTCTTTGTTTTCCATAGCTTAATTTTATGACTTTACTTTTTCAGGAATAAATTTTCAACCCAGCGCTTTGGTTGGTTGTTTTCTGAAAACAGAATGCAAATTTTTTCGTTTTTGCCACACTAAGATGATCAGTATATTCTAAGTCTTCATGGGAGGGGGAGTGTCCTTTGCTTATGAGAAGCAGCAGTTTAATTAGAAAGTGAGAGAGCAGAAGGATATAAAGAAATATGAATGAATTAGACTAATCAAGTGTAACTTTTTAAACAAATTAAGTAGATCTGACGCCAGACCTCAGCATCTTCATCTTAAAGAGGGTTAAATTACATGTTGCTTTGAGTTCTTTGAAATTCACTTAATTGTCGATGGTTTCTTACAGACAAATATTCCTGCCTCCTCTTTCCTAGCCTTAACGCCTAGAATGGGAAGGACACCTCATCTTTGTCATCTGAGAAGTTGTCCTGGTTCTCTTCTATGGAAATGCAAAGACAACACTTATTGTTGCCTAAGAGCCTTCTATTGGGTTCATTTTTTTTTTAATGTTAACTGGTTTTTCCACTTGTAAATGGTAGCTACCCATCCTAGCCAATAGCTAAACTTCCCTTTCTAATGATCAATAGAGAATTGAATCACAGGAGTGAACAAAGTGCATAATAATTTTCACTAAATGTAGAAAAATAGGGCATTTTGTTACTAGTTTACTAAAGCCACCAGAAACTGGGGCCCCATCTCTGCTCACAGGTGTGAGATTCCTGTACTTGAAATTTCTGCACTTTTTTTACGTGTGAAAACTACGTACCCCTTTGTTGGGTGGGTGGTGGTTATTGTTCTTTTGGCTTTTGACAAAAGTATAAAAGCAGATACTGATACACGTGGTCTTCAGGAGAGATATGTAGAGTTACATCAAGGCATTTAGCTTCCTAAATAATTACATACATGTAACAGCTAGATTTTAGACAATTATTGCACTTGATGCCGAAATCCTTGTATTTTCATAGGGTGCTGCTAATTACCTCTTTCCAGACAGCCTTGTTTCAGCCAGTGGCATCTTGCCGTTTCTGCTATTACAAAGTCAAATGATTTGCTATTGATTTTACTTTGAACCTGGAGTAATAATAAGGTGTTGGCAGAGACTAGAGTGAATGTGGATCCTGGTGTTGCCCCAGGGTTTGTTTGCAGACTAAGCCCTTTTCCCAGGCAGCCCATGTGGGTTATTTTTAAAAACTAAATAAATTTGAAAGGATTCATGTTATCTTCTTGTTCCCAGTAAGACCAGAATTTTCAAGGTGCTCTCTTAAGATGAGAAAAAACCCTCAGACATCAGTAATCCTACTGGAAAGATTATATGGGATTTGGTCTAATCCTTATTTTTTCCCACATTTTTATCTTTGACTTTCATCAAACTAAATCAATGAATATGACTAGTATTGGGGATCTTCTTATCTTAATGGACTTTTAAAAACATCAGCTAAAGCTTGTTATATTTCTAATTTAGACTCCTAACTCCCCTTAATGAAATGTGTTCCTAAATTCTCATCAGATACTTTGAAAGGATTTCTGTAGCCTCAGAAATTTCTTCAGCTAAAAATGAGAAACATGTTTTAAATCTAATTACTATGATTGAATTTTACTTTAAAATATTTATTTACCTTATAATTATTTTTTTCCTCCCTTCATGTGATCACTTTTTGACATTTTATGGATAAATTCCCCCTTTGTCTCCCTGGGTTTAAAGTCTGAGTAGGTTTCTAAATTTAGAATGGAAAAGAACTACAGCAATTATAGCTAAGTTTCATCAAATGCTCACTGTGTGCCTGGCTCTTGGTTGAGTGGTTCACCTCCATACGTACTTAGCTCTTATAACTCCTCCAATGAGCGAGGTATATTTGTTATCCCATCTCATAGTGGGTTACTGAGATGTGGGATCTCAAGGTCCCCAAAGATACACTATTATACAAGCAGAGGAACGGGAATTTAAACCCTCTTTCTCTAAATCCGTGTATGAGCCCGTTAACCTGCAGGAAATTAATTGCACAATCTAATGAGGTACTACTGAGGAGCGTTTAATAAATTTACAAAGAAGGGGCAAGGTCTAGGGAAATCACTAGGTATTGTGGAGGTCCCTGGGCATAGCATGAGTAAGCAGGGTCTTTCCCCTGGGCATCTGGAGGTACAGCAGGAAGAAGTGGTGACTCTTACATCTCAGAGAGCCCCCGGGGGCCCCTGTCAGGAGCAGCTCTGTGATCCAGCCTGGAGTGACCCCATGGTGGGGATGGTGGGGGGTGGGGAGACCCCTGACCTCCTGCTGGGGTTTCCAGTCATATGAACTCAAAAGATAGCAAAGAGGCATTGACACAATCCATATTCAGCCACCAAGAAGACAGAGCAGGATGGAGAAGGTGGGGCTGGGGTAGTTACTCAACAAGCTAGTCCCTTCGTGGTGGGATCTCTGTACTGCCTGTATCAGGATTCGGGGAGTGCATGAAAAACATTCTGATTGCCCAGCCTGAGGGACAAGGCCTTGGAGTCTGCATGTTTACAAAAGGCCTGTGGAGCATCTCTATGATTCTGTATAACTTTGTGGAGGCTTGAAGGGGTATAACAATAACAACCACATTTAGGTTTCAAAAGAACTATTATCTGAGAAGAGAGAGCAGACTTCGGTGCCTAGGTAGCAGAGGTCAAGGACGGATGCACGACACTTCCAAGATGGCAGGTATCTGGTTTGATATCTATTCAAGGAAGAACTATCTTGTAATGCAAGCTGTTGATCTGTGAATGAGATTGTCTTAGCTGCTCTTGTTATTGGAGGTGTTCAATCAGCAAATAGTTGATGAGATAATGAAGGTAAAGTGCTCTGAAAAATGTAAATGTGGGTGATAATGATGTCAACAATGAGAAGAGCCACAGTTATTTATTTGCACTGAAAGAACAGAACTGTAAAATCCTAAAGATATTAATAGTGAAGGAAGGAAACAATTATAATTACACTGTTTGGCACCTGTGATGTATCATGGTGTCACGCAGAGTTCTTTCTTTTACCTTATCTGATGTAATCCACAACCCTGCTACATCAAGATGAGGATCCTCATTAACAAATGTGCAAAGAGAAGCTTAGCAAAATTATGTAGAAAGTAAGAACCAAGGCATTTTAGTTCCAGAACCTAAATTACTATCCTATAGACTCGATCATCTTTATAATATTGGGCAGATTGAATCACCAGGTTAAATCACATTGGACAACCCGAGTATGATGCCTGTTAACTACAACAAATTGCCTTTGAGGTTGAAAGTTCTCCTAAAAGAAAGGAATTACTGAGTCATATGCCAGTCACAAAAAGAGCCAGGTGCTGGGACATACAGTCTAAATCACCAGGGTTAGAGGCAGAAAATAAAAATATGTCCATTGTCCTGGGGCTGATGGGCGTCTTTTATATGTGAACTTGGGGAAGAAAGATGGAAGATGTAATGAAGTAATTTTCATTGGCTGTAGATAAAGGGGGCAGGAGAAGGGCAGTTCTGGGATTGGCTCTGTAAGGAAGACACGTTTGCTGTTTTTGGATTGGTTGTGGGCAGTAGACTGGAATATTCACATGTCAGGCAGATAGCCGCTTGGAAGTTGATTCAAAGATGCAGGCTTGTGTGGGTTTTGATCCATGGCTGTGTTAACTAACTGATGAACTTCTTACCTCTTCTTCCTACCCTCTGGACTGCTGTAATGGAGGCATCGCAAAATATTCCTCTTGTCATGCCCATTGCTATCTATTTCAGTTCCAGGGCAGACATTGCTCATTGAATACAGAGCAGGTTCATACACCTGGAACAAAACCTACCCTGTTCAGAGTCAATACAGAAACAAATACAAGCCATAACATTATCATTATTAAGCTAAATGACTTTTTCACAGGCTGGAGTAAGATGATCAATAATGTAAAATTCTAAAGTGTGGAGTATTTAAAAAAAAAAAAAAAAAACCCTGAAACCCTGGATGCCTTGAAAGCCTTTTCTGCTCTTCAATTTAGTGGCCACACTTAGTACTGATGTTCAGACAGTGTCATTTCTCTTCGGAGTGTCCAGTCAGCTATGGGGAGTTCAGATCTCGGTAGAAGTTGGGAGCTGGAGGATTTTTTGCTTTGCTCCTCTAAGCACAATCACTGGAGAGTGATTCATTTGTATAATAAAAGAGCAAGTTGACAGGCAAATGGTCTCAGTGTTTCAAGGGCAGGCGTGTGTCCTGTCCTGCCAGCCACGTTTCCCCTCGCCTTGTGCTCCACTGTCAGAAACGAAGGGCTTTAAAATTGTGACAACTGCTTGCCTGCCTTCCTCTACAGCCATCCTCACCATTATCACCTTCAGATGACACTTGGGGTACAAATTGGAAGGCAGTTGAAAGACACTTCACAAATTGACTTGAATAGTGAAGATTCAATTAGACACATTGCCTTGACTTTACACAGCTGCTGGAATATGTGGCTTGCGCAGGGGTTTTTCCGCTGTTAATGTAAGACCAAGAGGAAAAAAGTCCATGCGATACTTTATGGCTTCTCACACTCACAGCTTTATTATCCAGCCTATTTCTTTTAAGGGAGAAATCTTTTTTACATAGAATCATCCCGATTTACAGCTTCAGCAAACCTATTGGGCTCATTCTTTGCTATTGTTCAGCCCTGAATTCAGCTTCTCTAGAACTTTGGGACATTTATCTGTTGCCTTGGCATGCGACTTAGGTTTGCTCTTAAATTTTTGTAAATACATTCTCTCCTCTACTCAGAAGTAATCTCAAGAAGGAAAGGAACCGTTAATCTCATGGATTTTGTTATTTCCTAGTATAATGCTAAGCATAGAGTAGGGCTCAAAACCTGTCCTGGAAAAGTCGGTGTCAGCCGAAGGGGGAAGTGTGGAGATTCAGAACAGAAATACAGACCTATGGTTGAGCAGCTGGATCCTGGAGCTTTCACTCCTTTTATCTGTCTTCTTGCACCAAATCTGACCTTCCTGGAATTCAAACTTGAAACCTGGATCCAATCTCCACTAAACTGCAATATCTAATACGACCCCCCCACCCCTGGGCCACTACAACCTGAACACTCACTCTGCAATGGCTCCAAATTTGTCGCCTGTTTCCTACTCTTAAAATATGACTTGAATATAACCTCTAAGGGCTACCTTTGTTGCCTTGAGAGAAGACAAAAAATTAGTATCAGCTAACTTCTTGCTGTATTATAATGATCACCTTCCCAACATTATATACTTCCCTTGAGGAAAAATCTTTTTAAATGACTATAACTTTCTTGGATTCCCCTTAAGACCCAGCATGGTGGTAGACATATGGCAGCACTTAAAAAATACTTTTATTTGACCTAATTCTTACACATGGAAGGGGACTGTTGACTAGGTCTCTTCCAGGAAAAGAGCAGTCTTTTTCTTCACATTCTCAGTTCTCCAGTGGTGTTACTCCCTGAGGGCAAAACACTCTAGAAAGGCTAACCATGAAGGCCAAAAACTGATCAACGTCCCAGAAGTTTAGGTAAGGGTGTAGATCTGGGTAAAAATGTCAAGCTGAGGGACATTTCAGCTGGAGGAAAAAATGTGTATTGGATCCAGCTAGCAAAGGCTTTGGTAGATGAGATATTTGGCCTTGTCAGCTCTGGGACTTGTAGCTGCTTAGAGATTATTTGTTGAATAAATGAATGAATGAATACATGAGGCACTGGGACTAGAAGGTACTTATGAAGATGGATATTTTTATTGTCTTCAATTTATTTGGAATGAGATCACCCTTAGCCTCTGTGCTTATATGCAAACTTTTTAAAGATTTTATTATTTCCAGAGAGAATGGGAAGGGGGATAGGCAGAGAGGGAGAGAAACATCAACGTATGGTTGCTTTTCGCCTGCTTCCAGCCATAGACCTGGCTGGGGACCTGGCTTGCATTCTGGTTATGCGCCCTGGCTGGGAATCGATCCAGTGAACTTTGGGTTCGCAGGTTGGCACCTATCCACTGTGTGAAAACTGTTTTTTATACAATAAATATTCTAGGCCCTCAAAATTCTTGTCACCCTCCTCTACATGTGCTCTGGATATCTCTAAAAGCCTTTATTACTGTCAGTTTCTACCTTCTCAGAAACTGTATATATAAAAACACTGTAGAGTCTGGTAAAAATTATAACTTCTTTCCAAAGAGCTCCACGCTGTCCTGAGATATGTACAAAATGATTTATCCAACTGATGCTCTATAGAAACACATCATGTCTTGTAAGATATTTAAAACATTTTTAAGGAACAAGTATAAGTTGTGAATCCCAAAGTAGCAATGCATGGTAATTGAAGGTGATGTGATGGGTTTGTTCCAGAAGTAAATTGTGTGTTACGGAGCCCAGCGGAGCAAGTAGAAAACAAAGAGGAAAAGTTAATATTAAAAACAAGGGAAAAATAAAAACGCAGGTGTGATGTGCCCACTTTCAGGTTGGACACATTAAAAGTGGGCAGAATCATTGTGCCTATGGAAAGGGTAAAAATGTCTTGTCAAACGTTAACTCCGAAGTTCCAATAAAATGAACTCAGAACCAGACAGTTGAAATATAACTGCGAAGCGATTTGAAATTAGGCCTAATCAAATTTTGGGTGGCCTTTTTGATGAAGGAAAAAGAGTGGGCCTTACTAAGAGGATCAAAGTAATCCCCAATGAATAATTATTTCATTGAGATAAAAGCCTTGGGAGATGACAATCTGAGATGAGTCAAGAAAATTCATGCTGATGTAATAGATTTTGATGATGTTAGGCCGCATGAGTCATTGAGGTAAGATGCAACTAAGAGTTAGTGCTATTATTACTCCACTTCCATTATTTAACGCTTTCTTCTTTAAACTACTCTAACTTCATAGAAAATTTCTTTTGAACAATAAAAACTGGCCAAGAGGAGCCAACATGTTCAAGTTGTTAGAGACTCGAACTTTTGTAATGTAAGTTTAATACTATAGTCTCCATTTTATCAGCCGCTCATGAGGGATTCCGATGTCCCATTTGGTGAGCTTAATTGCCCCCTCTGGTGCTTTTCCATATTCTAGGTGAAATATTAAGCCATGATGTTTTATCATGGAATGGAACTGCTCAGCCATAAAAAAGTAGTTTAATGTTCAGAATTGCAATTGCTAAAAGAAAAAAAAAATGTTCTTAATAAATGCATCTCGCTGAAGACACTTGGTATTAGGCTGGAGACGAGATAAAGAAGAGGGGTCCATGAACCCTAATTTTCTCAGTGTGATTTATGTAATGTGATTGTGCCTAAGTAAACACTTGTTTCATAGGCTGTTTTATCTGTCAAGGAAAGATTCCTATCTGGAAAGAGCAAGTTGAGACATTAGCGTCAGCCTCTATCTTTGAAATTTCAGGTTGGAGTAACCAATTAAAAATGTACAAGGTTATATAACTGTTGTACCAGTAACCAGATCTGTAAATACTTGTGTTTCGATATGTAGTGAAACATATAATTAAAGTATACGGATAATGGGGTGCCACTGAACCAGATTTTAGAAAATATCAGGGAGATAGAGTTGGGGAACTTGCCTCAACAACAGAAAAGTTCACTGCCATAGATCCATTCTTCTGATTTCTAATAACAATAGGGGAGAAAGGAAAGGTTTCCATTTTGAGCAGGCCGGTTGGAGTGGACAGCAGGCATGAGCGAATCGCCATCGCTGTCACGGAAAAGAGGGGCAAGGCTGACGACAGAGAACAAAGAAGGAGAGGATTTGGGAAAGCTGAAATGGCACCGGCTGTCAGGAAGTTTTGACAGAAGGGCCTCAGATGGTTTCCATGACTTCTCATCTGTCCTTATATTTTCAGCTAAAGCCAGGGAAGGGTGAATTAGCTTGAATATTTAAACCAGAGATGGTGCTCCTTTTATGCTACTTTGTAGACAGATTCAACATGAAAACCCTGAAAGGAGAGGATCTGTAACGGTCATTGAACGTCGCACCCCTCTTGCCCTGACTGGGTGGCTCAGTTGCTTGGAGCACTGTCCTGGGCACTAGGACCCCATCAGGGCTCATACCTCAGCTGTGGGTGTGACCCCTAGTTGGGGCATGAAGGAGGCAACAGGTCAGTGTGTCTGTCTCTCTCTCTCCCCCTTCACCTCTCTCTTAAATCTATGAACATATTCTTGGGTGAGAATTGGGGAAACAAGAAGTTTGACCCTTTTTTGTTTTTTAGATTGTGGATTTTGGCAGGGCCTGAGTTAGGCAAAGCGGCACTTAGGATGCAGATTTAAGGGTGTTCATTCTCAGGGTTACCCAAGTGCCTGGGAGTGAATTCCTCCTCGAGCCCCAGTGGTCCCGTTTGCCTCATGTAAGCCTTGACTTTGGGGGGAGGAGTCAGACTATTTCATTGCTTATTAATAAGCTTTATTTTAAAAAATTATATTTTATTGATTATGCTGTTACAATTGCCTTGATTTTTTCCCCTTTGTCCTCTTCCACTCAGCATGCCTTACTCCCTCAGGCAACCCCATCACCATTGTTCATGTCTATGGGTCATGCATAGAAGTTCTTTGGCTTCTCCATTTACTATACTTTACATCCCCATGGCTATTTTGTCACTGCCTGTTTGTACTTCTTCATCCCCTCACCTCTTCATCCATTCCCCCGCCCCTCCTATCTGGCAACCATCAAAACGCTGTCTGTATCCATGACTGTCTCAGTTATTGTTTGCTTAATTTGATTTTTAGATTAAATTGTTGATACGTGTGTATTGCCATTTTATCATTCATGGTTTTGATCTTTTTCTTTAACAAGTCCCTTTGTTATTTCATGTAGTGGTTTGGTAATGATAAACTCCTTCAGTTTTTTCTTGTCTGAGAAGCTCTTTATCTGCCCTTTGATTCTAAATGATTGCTTTTGCTGGGTAGAGTAAACTTGGCTCTAGGTCCCTGGTTTTCATGACTTTGAATATTCTAATCCCTTCTAGACTGCAAAATTTTCTTTTGAGAAATCAGCTGACAGTCTTATGGGAGCTCCCCTGTATGTTAATTAACTTTTTTCTTTTGCTGTTTTTAAGATTATCTTTAGCCTTTGGCATTTTAATTATGATGTATCTTCAAGTGGGCCTCTTAGCATCCATCTTGTTTGGCTCTCTCTGTGCTTCCTGGACTTGAATGTCTATTTCCCTCACTAAATTAAGGAAGTTTTCTTTCCCCATTTTTCCAAACAGATTGCCATTTTCTTGCTTTCTCTTCTTCTGATACCTCTTTGAAGTGAATATTGGACTTCTTGAATTTGTCCCAGAGGCTGCTTATACTATCCTCATTTTGGGGGATTCTTTTTCATTCTCACTGTTCTGATTGTTTTTTGGTTACTTATATTCCAAATCATTGATTTGATTCTCTGCTTCTTTCAATCTATTATTGTTTCCTTGTCAAATGTTTTTTATTGCAATTAGTGTATTCTTTATTTATGACTGAATCTTTGTTTATGCTGTTAAGGTTCTCTCGCTAAGTTCCTTGGGGATCCTATAACCAGAGTTTTGAACTCTGCATCTGATAGATTGCTTATCTCCATTTCGTTGAGCTCTTATCCTGGAGTTTGATCTGTTCTTTCATTTGGGCCATGTTTCTTTGTTTCCTCATTTTGGCGGCCTCCCTGTGTTTGTTTCTGTGTATTGGGTAGAGCTGCTTCGACTCTGTCTTGGTATGTGGCTTAATGTAGTAGGTATCCTGTAGGACCCAGTGGCACAGCCTCCCCTATCACCCAAGTTGAGTACTTGAGGTGCAACCATCATGTGGGCTGAGTACCCTCCTCTTGTAGTTGAGCCTTGGTTGCTTTGGGCAGATCAGTGGGAGGGATGTACCCAGGCCAGTCAGCTGCAGGGACTGGCTATGACCATGGACCACCATCCTCCACCCTCCGTGGAGGACCAGCTGTACAGGGGTGGGTGGTGGTGCTCAGACATGGTCTGTAGTCGTCTACCAGGTTCATTGGCCCTCGGGTTTCCCAGGTGGTGCAGGCCAAGGTCAGCCCCACCTGGAAATGGAATTCAAAATACGTTTCAAGATAAAACCTATGAAATTTAATAATTGTTTGGATGCTAAAGTTGTAAGAAGAAAAAGTATTAAGGATAGCTCCTAGTTTCTGGCCTGGATGAAAGGTTGGGGGGCACTTAGTGAAATGGAGAACATGGAGATAGGTAGTTTTTTTGGATGGGTAATGAGTCCTGTTTGAGATATTCCTCACTCTGAAGAAGTTAGAACCAGGGTTTATTTGGGATTCAAAGTAATTTGGGAGCCAATTACTAACCCTTGTCTACTCATCTCCAATTTCTACGAATGCTCTCCTCAGACCAGGACAGTAGTATGAACATTTCCCTCCAGTTAAACTTTTTATACTCCTTTTTCTGTCTGTGCTCTCATTGGTCAATCCATCAGGAGTAACCTTCTGGTCTTTCCATTTACCTACATTGTAACTATCCTTCGCAACTCTGCTGGCTTATAATGACATTATAATTGAGCTACTATTGCACTTATCTTTAAGTGTGTAGGTGTAGCATAATTAGCATGCCCACCACATGGTATCTGTTAGGTTGTATGGACCAAGCTATTGGGATTCTTTATTGCAAACTAGGCCTAATATAGAGATTTTTCTTGTTCGTGGGATAACTCAAAAATTAACATTTTTTCTGTCACCCAGTAAACTTATTAGAATAGCATTCCCAAGAGTGGGATATCTGAAAACTGAGGACACCTACCGATGTTACTGTACTCTTCTCAGTGAAAGTAGCGCAAGGTGCAATAATGTACTCTACTTTGTAGGGGGTGCTTCAGGATGTTCCAGAACTCTGCATTCCTAAGACCTTCACCAGTGCATCAGGTTCCTAACTTCTGGGGATCGTGTGTCTTACCAAGACCTCTTATGAAACACACTTAACACTATTCCTCCTCAGTTACAGTAAGCATGATGTCACCGAAAGAGTGGGCCAATGCCCCATGCAATGGCTGCTTGTATCAGTGTTGTTCAGTAGAAATAGGAGGCTGCCCACAAAGCATTTAGCCATGTAATATGAAAACTAGAGATGTTTATTGAAGATTCAAGAAACATTGCACGTAGAATAATGGTGTCTCAGTCCCATTTAAAGTAGGCACCTTGGGACCTCACACAGTTCTCCCAATCACCATCAGCTGCCCCATTATATTTTCCTCAATCTAACCAATAGTCTGAAATCTCTTCCCTTTCAAAGGTGATTTTAACCTTGGGAAAAGCCATAGTCATAAGTTGCCAAACCTGGGCTATTGGTGGGGCTCAGTCATATGGGTGACTTGATGTTTCTCCAAAACTCTGCACAAGATGTGATGCATGCGTGAGTACATTGTCATGATGACGTTGCCAATCACCAGCTCCCTATAGCTGTAGCCTTCTGAGTCACCCAAATAGTTTCCACAGAGGAATGCTCAAGCTTAACCCCAAATTTGATGTAGGTTTGTTGCTCTCCTCGCTCATTTTGAATGTGACGGCCACATAGTACACATGCTCACTCAATGGCATCTACCTCCTCCACTGACTAGTACAGTGAAGTCGTCATTGTTCATGCATGTGTGTTCCACTCCACTGTCCTGGGCTGCCAGGTTACACCGACATCGTGCAAACCGTTCTCATTATATTAACAAAAATGGCTGGACTTTTTCTGGACAGACCTGGTATAGTGCAAGGCACGTATAATTTAAATTTGCCTAGTAACTACATTACAAAAAAGGAACCAAGTAAAATTAATTTTAGCAACGTATTTTATTTAACCTCATCTACCTTAGATATTATCATTTTAACATGCCGTTAATATAAAACTTAGAGGGCATACATTGGTGTTACTTTCCTTCTTGTCCTGGGTTTAAAAAGTGAACTTCTGAGGACGTTGGCCAGCCTGCCTCTATCATTCACTCCTGTACAGGGAAGTTGAAATAGAATGTGCGAGTGTATGGCCAATTACTCTCTCTCAATGAGAGAAGCTGAGAAATGAATGGCGAGAGGCCCTGGAAGCATGAAAAGGTTTCCTCTCTGATGTTCTAATGCTGTCAGTGCATCGCGTCCCAGTTCCTCCGCCAGAACTCGTGGCTGCATAGGCCAGCCAGGTTGTGAGCTCTCATTTCACCAGTTTCTTTTTATCTTGAGAAGGCAGGTGAGTAAGCATGACATCATTATAGGAATAATCTTGAAACGGTTTAACTTATGCAGAAGTAAGCTGTTGGCCAACTTGACTACTCAATTATATTCCACATGGCGTTAGCCGGAATTGATGGCTACGATCGTTTATAGCTCTCTGCTGTAAATGACATTACAGATGATGCATTTGGACACCCTCATTTTTCTGATGACCTCCCAGGGAAGCCTTGTAAATCTCCAGGTTGGCAACTCTTTTGATGTTTCTTGTTCAGTAGTTGCCTCTGTTTGCTCAGCACTTATTTTTATGTTTAACAAAAGGATGTGGATTATGTTATGTTATGTTATAATTGAAAGCCAACAGCACAGGCAGCCTAAATCCAATTCCTTTTCATTTCAGTCAAATTTCACATTTCATTACAACGGAATTAATTTGATGGCCAAATCTGGGATGTGTTGCTGCTTTCCAGCTAGATTTGCTTTCAATTTACCATCCTAACGATGCTTGTAAAATAGACAATAAAACAATCTTTTCTGATTTGGGAAAATACCCTCTATTCTTCATCTCGCTCTGCTCCACTGTAACGTTTTAGCTGCATTTTTATGGAACAATCACTTTCCTCAGCTAATTACTGCAATTGCCTGGTAGATGACCTCCCTCGCCCTGCGATAGCAGAATTGTCATCAATGCACCCCCCACCCCCGCCCTGCCAGTTCTCGGCCGGCACATGTGCCAGTGAGCAGAGCGAGGTTTTCCCTCTCTCAATTGTGTTCTTGCTAAATTGACAACCCTTTGTGTGAACCGATCCAGCCCACCTCTTACATTGCAACAAATTTTGGAGCGAGTGAATCTTGCCTTGTGGGTGGCCGTTGGGTTCCCTGCTAGTGCTTCCTCACCACTGTGCAGACGGTATGGCAGAGGCTGGCTCCATTGTGCAGCCATTCTTGGTCCTGACACAGGTGGGACACCATTGGCTCTTACCAGGCACACTGGTCATTCTTTTCATAGCCAATATCCATCCCCACCTTCATAGAGTACAAGCTGGTCTCCACTTACTTGCCCCATCTAATCTCGCACCATTTCTAGTATGGATTTTACGTTTGCATTCTTTGGCAGTCTGGTAGTTTCCTGATTCTACATGCTACTTTCATGTACATACACATGCTGCTATAGGACACAGCCTCCCTCTGCTGAAATGCCATTCCTTTTACCTGGGTCTAGTTTAACTTAACATTGGTCTGGAAATCCGAGCTCAATAAACTGGGTTTGTAAAGCCTACCTGGGCTCAAAAGGTTCACACGTTGATGGCGGCACTTTTCATATTGCATCATAATTACTGGATTACATATCTTACCTCTGTGGCGAAATTGGTCACTGAGGCTTTGGAGTCAGCACTGTGGGTGCAAACCCCAACTTGACCTCTTTGTTATTTTCCGTCCTTGACAAATCACGGAAGTATAGCTTAAGAGCTTGGAATGTGGCCTCAAAGAAAATACAGGATAGGCTCGTGGCTAACGTTACTAAAATGCTGTGTAAATTGTGACTAGTTGCTTCAATTCTGTAAGTTCTAGTTTGATTCCCCGTACAGTTGGGGTAATACAAGTACTGATCTCATACAAGTGTTGTGAGAGTCAAATGATGACATATGAGTCACCTGGTGAGTGCACAGAAAGTTAGCTCTGCTGTTCAAATGCTCTGTCCCTTTCCTCTCTGAAATGGGGATCACATTTTGTTCAGATAATACCCTACTCGGAAGGCTATGCTGAGGACAGAGCCAACAGGATGACTGACGGTTAGTGGGCACTCCGTAAGTTTTATTGACTGCAGAATTGAATTAAGGGTGTGTTTAGGGGGTCTGCGAGGCTGTTCTGCAATGTCTTGCCTCATTCTGGCAAGAGGTTATTGTGGGTTGGAGTAATACAGTTCCTGAATTTGCAAGAAATTTCCCTCACTCATATCTCTAACATTCTAAATCTAGACTAATACATGTTACTCATGTGTTTTCAAAATAAGACACATTTAAGATCACATATTAAGAAGCGTAGATATATATGAAGGCAAAACATTTCTTGATTACTTTTGTGATCTGTTCCCAGAATTGCAAAAATATATATATATATATATTTTTTAAAGATTTTATTTTATTATTTTTAGAAAGAGGGGAAGAGAGAGGCAGAGAGGGAGAGAAACATCAATGTATGGTTGCTTTTCACCTGCCTCCAGCCACAGACCTGACTGGAGACCTGGCTTACAACCTATTTATGTTGCTCTGGCTGGGAATCGAACCTGTGACCTTTGGGTTTACAGGCCGGCGCCTTATCCACTGTGCTACCAGCCAGGGCGGTCAAAAATATATATTTTTAATCTCTTTGGATAAAATTTACTCTTAGTGCGTTATGAGTTAAATATATACTTTTAGTTTGCCAAATTAAAAGAAAAATTAAACCATGGAGGGCAATTCTTTGAGTCTCAAAAGACTGCTTGGAAATAAACTTTTACAACCTATCCTATGGGGACTGGGGATATGGTTCTTGCATAGAGCTAAAGACACACCCACACCCACACACAACGGGAGGGAGTTTTAAAACTTGATGGGTTTCTCTGAAAAGGTACTTGGCAAGGAACTTTTTGAAATTCTCTTTATGATGATGTCTATATTAAAAGTGAGAGAACACCCTTCTATCAGATAAAGGGTATGCATATTTTCTGTAGAACGCTTGCCCATCCCTGCCAGAGGTACTTGAGTCCCAGCTACCGTTGGTTCGTGGTGATTGGCTGGCCGACAGGCTTCCCTTCACTGCACATCTCTTCTGCTGAGCGCTGAGCCCAGTTGGAAACAGGATTCATTTTCAGGTTAAACGAGTACTGCATTTTTAGGAAAGAAATAGCCAATTCAGCTATATTCAAGCTGCATTCTTGACAAACTGAGATGATTTTCTAAAGCCTCGTAGATTTGTGTTCTTTTGTTCTTTAATATACATTTTGTGTGGTGAGAAGAAAGACTTTGAGTAAGCATTTCAAAAGGTGGATTTGGAGGTATTGCACAGGACCCAAAATTGTATTCATTTAGCTATTGGACTGGGACCCTTCCTATGTTACTCAGAATAATTTTTAAATTAGCTGTAACCTCCATGATCCTGGTGAGGTGGGCATGATGATTCCAGATTTCAGACTAGGTTCTTCAGGAAATTTATCGTGATGAGGGAAATAAAATATTCAAGTAAAAAATAGTGAAATGTCCCACCTGTTGCCCTCCTTCTCCTAAGCACTGTTTGCTCTTTTCTTTCTGGGGGACTTGAGCTTATTAAGAAAAAGAATGAGAGGGAGGAAGAACTGAGAGAAACGAAAGCAATTTTATTTATTTCGAATGGAATGTAAATGGTATGCATGTAGCACAGGAATAAGAGAGGTCTAAAATGAAAAAAGGAGTGAAAAAGGCAAATCCGGAGATCTCCGCAAGGGCATGGGCGAGGGAGGGAGGGAGGGATAGAAGGTGAGCTGAGGACATGTTTGGGGCAACTGCCATCATAACCTTGTAAAACTCATCGGTCACTGCATTAGTTTCCCGTCACTGCTGCCATGAACTGCCACCAATTTGGTGGCGTAGGACAGCATAAGTTTATTATGTTATGGTTCTGGAAGTTGCAAGGTTACCACCTGCAGTCTCACTGGGTTACAGTCAAGGTGTCAGCATGGCCGCATTCCTTCTGGAGACTCCAGGGAGAACCTGTTGGCTTTTCTTTCCCAGCTTCTAGAAGGTGCCCACGTTCCCTGGCCAGGGCTCCCTTCCATCGTCAAAGCCAGCAGAGGCTGGTTGAGACAGGTTGCATCTTTGACATGGGCTCTCCTCCCTCCTGTGCCTGCATTAAAGATCCTTGTGATTACGCTAGAACCTCCCAGACAACACAGGATGGTCTCTTTGTGACTAGCCACTGGCAATTTTAATGTCACTCGAAACCTTAATTTTCCTTTGCCCTGTTATGTATTCGTAGATCCAGGGGACGAGAATGTGGGTGTTTTGGGGGTCATTAGTTTGCATACCACAGATGATACCAAGCCTAACCCTTTATTTCACACGCGCAGTGGTCTGTGCCTAGAAAAGAAGATGCGCCCCCGAGTGGTACAAGCTCTGTAATGAGCACTGTTGCACAACAGCCACGTGACTCATAAAAACATCGAGGTTCTCTTGAACTTCCACTGTTTTTGACAGCTTTTATTTTTGGCCCATATAATTAATAAAATACTGCTGTCCTTTTTAATGAGCATTTGTTTGTCATGCTTTTTATTATAAATGTCTTGATCTCTATGTTTTGTGGCATTTCTTTCCTGCCAGAGTTGTGATGAGAAAACAAGGGATTTGCGGTGCTTCTAATGCACGTGGTACACTCTGACTCTCCGCTTCATGTCCTTAGTTTTGAACTTCTTGTGGACAGGGGTCCTTCCCTTACTGAGTTTTAGATACACGTTCTGCTGTCCAATGCTTGGTATAATGTGTACAGTGTAAGCAGTTAATACTCTCTGAGTGCATGGGTGAGCACAGGACCGAAGAATGAAGTCTCAGTAAGTCCCCTGGATGAGAGAGATAAGTAGATTTTGCTTATTCTCAGCCCTATTTTTGCCACCAATTTGTGATTTCCATTTTTTAAGATTTTATTATTTTCAGAGAGAAGGGCAGGGAAGAAGGGAGAGAGAAAGATACATCAGTGTATGGTTGCCTTTCACCTGCCTCCAGCTGTGGACCTGGCTGGAGACCTGCCTGTCTTGCAACCTGGCTATGTGCCCTGGCTGGGAATCGAACCAATGACCTTTGAGTTCGCAGGCTGGTGCCAATCCACTGAGCCACCAGCCAGGGCTGTGATTTGCTTTTTAATAACTCATCTGAATTGATGTGATACAACTAGATCATTCCCCTCCCCGCCCCACCCAGTTCTAAAGTTTTGTGATTAAAACAGAGTTGGACACATACTTCTTTTTTACATTCCAAGGTGGTGTCTAAATGCCACCTGTTGGAGTGCGATGGTGATTTTACTGGGTGAAAAGAATGAAGGTCACATCATCCTCCATGAGCATCAGTGGAAGCTGTTGATAAGTTGTCCAGCGGGGGAGGAAGTTTATTTGTCCGGCACCTGAAACCAGATCGGAATGAAAGTGGGGGAGAAGGTGGAGCTCCGTATCTGCATGTTTGCTGCAGTGATGAGTATAATCGCTAACAGCGTTCTAATTTCTCATCTTTTTGTTTGTTTGAGAAGTTGGTTGAAGGCAAGGATACTATTGCACATCTTCCTCAGTCCAGAGGCTTGGCCTATACCCACCCATTTTGGAGTCCTGGAACATGTATAGAACATACTGATTTGGCCAAAAAGTTTGTTATGTGTTTTCTGTATGATGGCTGTAGAAGGGCTTAGTTGTTTTTAACTTCATTTGAAACCATTTTGATAGATTGTGTTGGACAGCTGTCATATCAGTGTGCCTTAAGAAAATCTTATAATTGATGAATTTTTATGCTTTTTATATTGAAGATGGAAGAAAATACACAATATTTTTGATGTATTCTTTATTTCAAGAAGAGTGAAAACAACTGAAATGCAAGAAAAGATGTGTGCAGTGTATGGAGAAGGTGCTATGACTAGTTGAATGCATCAGAAGTGGTTTGTGAAATTTCTTGGTGACATTTTGGCCAAATAATCCTTCACTGTGGGGCTCTCTTATGCTTTGGAAGATGTTTAGCAACCACCCTGGCCTCTACCCATTAGAAGCCAGGAGCAAAAGATAGCTGACATGAAGTATTCAAATCAATCAAGTTATTGGTGAAAATATAAAAAAATGTGTCTTTCTATTTTACAGGAAAAAAGTGTAACAGACTTTTTGGTCAACCCAATAGATATAGAAAAAATAGTTGCACCTGTTAACGTGGCTTGAGGTAAGGGAAGAAAACACTGATTTCAGCGCAAGAATATATTGGGGTGCTGTCCAGAAGGAGTCTGTTAATGGATCAACAACAGGCTTACTTTGGGTGCTCCCTTTCTCACAGTGAATCCTTCTTCCCACTGAGTATTTATATAATCACACACACATTCAGATGCGTACACTCATGGCTTGTAGGTGGTGCATGGGCGTGCACACACAGCATAGAGCCAAACAAGTGGAAAACAAAACCATCATCCTTTTTAGTGGACTAAAGGGAAATGCAGGTCAAATTCTGGGTGAGAAGAATGAACACAGGCGTTGCGCCCAAGGACTGGATCTGTGGGCCTAGACCTGTCTAGTTGCTGTGCGGTCCCCTCCCTGCCACATTGTCCCCATGTCTCCTCTGCACTGTGTTTTGGCAGTTCCAGCTTGAGCCTGAAACAAAGGCTGATTCCTAGAAATTTCCCTAATCTCTGTGAGCGTGTCTGACCTGCACTGTTGAACAGTGGCTCCTGTTGCCTGTCCTTCCCGTTATCTGGAGCAGAATGTTGAATTTCGTGCTTGAGTTTCGCAAGCAGGTTTGCCCATTAGTTATAAAAAGTAAAAGGGCGGGGGGGAAGAAGCCTTTGGAGCAAAGGTCTTTCTTTTTGCAGATGACTGTTCTGTTCACGTTTGTATATGTCCTTTATTTTTGTTGTTGTTTGCATTTTCCCCAGTTCAGTTTTGTGTGCGTGTGTGTGTGTGTGTGCAGGCATGCACACGCATGCGCTGCTGGCTCTAATTGTTAGGAAAGTGAGATGTGTCCTTTTCTTGGCATTAACAGCAATTGGACCTGTCACCTGTCATAACCCTGCTCTGTGCACTTGGCACAGAGAGCTGGGTTTATCAGACCAGCCTCCGGGCACCTTCCCACGTGTCCACGAAATCAAGGGCCCAGGGAGCCTGTCCTGTAGGTTTGGGGCTGGAAGGGGTGGTTATGCCAACGCTGCTGTCCTCTGACTGTCTGGCCACAGGGTCAGAATTAACAATGCTCAGAAATGCCACTCTCAGGTGGCTCCCCAGTGGCTTGTTTTCCTGACTCTAAATTGCCCATCCTTCTCTTCCCGTGTATTTTGGAAATACTGAGATTTCAGTGTGTGTGCTGGGGCTGGAGCTAGGAAAGGAGGAATAATGACAAACTGAAAAATGTCCTCTGATTGTCTCCACACAATCCCCTTGGGTTCCTTCCGTGGACACTATGAGCCTCTCGATGCTAAATTTGACATTTTGCTCTAATTGTTACAGTTTAGGATGGCAAAGTGGTGCTGGATTCAAAGCGCCATGCTTGCTATGGCCTCTGCGCTTTTACAGATGCCACATGCATGGATGTGTCCTTTCCTGTCTTTGAAGCCCCCCCCCCCCCCCGCCCCCGGTCTATCCAGTCACGGCAAGCTATCCCGTAGCTAACCCGTTCCCTGTACTCCCAAGTTCCCTTGTGTTTCTTACTTTTTCGGCTCGTCCCATTCGACTGTGTGTCATTCAAGTTAGTCGTGTCTGCCTCTGACCCTGCTAGAGGAAGAGCCCCTCAAGATTGGGAGCAGTGACATATTTAATCGTGTGCGGACAGGTATGTTTTTTTTTTTCCTTCCATTTTGGTTTCGGTCCATTTTTGTTCCTGAAGGAGCAGATTTTAGAACAGCGACTATGTAATTTCAATCCAGAATGATGTTGCTTAGCAAGGTAGAGGTTTGAAGGTGCTGCTCACTCGAGATAAGCTGTTACCATCTTAGAGTGGAGCCAGGAGCAGTCCTGGCCCCACAGAAGCCCATGGTGGCCCCGAAGTCACGTTAGGATCTTGGAGGGAGTGACGTAGAGTAGATACTGGAACCAGAACAAGGAGCCAGAAGCCTTTAAACCCTGTCTGTGGTCAGTGCTGATGGGACTGATCGGTACATCCTGTGAAATCAATAAATAATATCAGGACCCTCCTTTGGAGTCTTGTTCCCTGCTTCCGAGTGAGATTATATCCAACCAGTCACGGGTGAGATCTACAAGCCTTTCAGAATAGTGTGAGGCAGAAAAGCAGGGGTTTATGGACAGATACGGGTAGAGAGTCTGGTAGATGCTTGTTGCTTGATGTAAATGTTTGACAAATTCAGCGGCAGGCAGTTCCTGAAAGAACATTACAAACACGTTTCATCAGGAGCTCGTCCCCAGTCAAGCGAGCATTACAAAGAGTAGCTTAGTGTAATCCTCTGTTCTACACCAGCAGAGTCATTAGCTCAGGCTTGTGGAAAAGGGTGAGGACACGATCTGCTAGAGTGCAGGAGAAGCCAACCTGTCCCCTGACAGTGAGCCCTGGCACGCTGACAGGTGACGGGTTGTCACCAACCAGCTACGACATGATTGCACTTGTTTAAAACAAAAACAAAGGAAGACAGGCAGTGGGTGTGGATGGGCAGCACATGGCAGGTATAAATTTATGTGTTTGGGATAAAAATCATAGAGGACACGTGAGAGCAGGATACTTACCTTTATGCATTGCTGTTGGGAGTATGTTCCAATCACCACAAACATTTTAGGTAATACCGATGATATTTGTTACAATTACAATACATAGCTCTTCAGCTAGGTCTGGGATCCATTTTGAGACAAAATATTTTTTGTTTGTGTCACATAACAGTTGTGTGTGTGTGTGTTGATGGATGAACTGTTGTTTCAGTACTCCTTTTTGAATAAGTCCACACTTTACCCATTTGATTATCTTTGTTAGACTGGAGAGTATTATGCTGAGTGAAATAAGCCAGGCAGCAAAAGACAAATACCATATGATCTCACCTAGTACAGGAAACTAATAAACAAAACAAACAGACGAGCAGAATGGAACTAGAGACATGGAAACAAGAAATAGATTGCTAGTGACCAGTTGGGTGGGGGAAGGGGGAGGGGGGGAGGAGGGGGAGGGTTCATGTAAGGAGTGTGTGTGAATGACCCATGGACATGAACAATGATGAAGGACTGACCGACCGAGGAGATGGGTGGGTGGGGCAGGAGAGAGCATTGGGGGAAAAATCAGACAACTGTAACACAATAACAATAAATTTAAAACAAAGTGTGAAAAAAAAATCAATGATTAGACATCGGGGAAAAGCAAACCAAAAACCATAATGACAATGTCATGTGACCACCACTGTGATGGCTGCATTAAAAAAGGTAATAAGTTTTGGTGAGGATGTGGAGAAATTGGCAACTTTATACCCTGCTGGTAGGAATGGAAAAGGATGTCATTGCTTTGGAAACTGGAAATTCCACAAAAAGTTACACATAGAGTTAACATATGACCAAGTAATCACACTCCTACTACACCCAAGAGAAATTTAAAATATGTTCAAGCAAAAACTTATGCAAGATTGCTCATAACATCCATTATTCATGATAGCCAAAAAGTGGAAATAATCCAAATGTCCATCAACTGATTCAGGGTTAAAGTCAGTGTGATAGATCCTTATAATGGCACATTACTTGGCAACAAAACAGATGAAGTACCGATAAACCTACAACATAGATGAATTCTGAAAATGTTATGCTACATTAAAGGAAATTCGCATACAGCGTGTGATTCCATTTATATGAAAAATCCAGAATAGGCAACTTTATATAGACTGAAAGTAGATTAGTGGCTACCTAGGGTTGTGAGGAAGAGGTATGGGGTTAACAGGGAAATGATTATTAGTTGTATGGGGTTTCTTTGTGGGATAATAAAAACTTTTAAAAATTATTGATGGTTGCACAACTCTGTGAATAGATCAAGTATAGGGTTTAAATTGTTTAGGGGTCTCTGTGAAGAGTTTGTAAAAAACTCAACTGATTATATATAGGTGGGTCTATTATGTTCTATCCTTAAATTAGTATCACATTTTATTTTGTAAAGATTTTATTTATTATTTTTCAGAGAGTAAGGAAGAGAGGCAGAGAGGGAAAGAGACATCAATGTCTGGTTGCCTTTCATCTGCCTCCAGCTACAGACCTGGCTGGAGACCTGGCTTGCAACCTGGTTATGTGCCCTGGCTGGGAATTGAACCAGTGACCTCTGGGTTTGCAGACTGGCGCCTTATCCACTATGCCACCGGCCAGGGCTAACATCACATTTAAAAAAATAGATTTTATTCATTATTTTTAGAGAGGAAGGAAGGAAGGAGGAAAGGGAGAGAAATATTCACGTATGATTGCCTTTCACCTGCCTCTAGCCACGGACCTGGCTGGAGACCTGGCTTGCAACCTGGTTATGTGCCCTGCTGGGGAATTGAACCAGTGACCTTTGGGCTCGTAGGCTGGTGCCAGTCCACTGAGCTACACCAGCCAGGGCCACATTGTCTTAATCGCTGTGGTTGTATAATAACTAGCAAAATTAGGGAGTGTAAGCCTTGCAATTTTGTCCCCATCTTAAGTATTTTTTATTGATTCTCTTTGTATGTTCCATATAAAAAGTTAAGACTCAGTTTGGCAATTTCTACAAAAATGCTTACTGGGATTTCAAAAAGATTTTCTTGAATCCATAGAACAATGAGGGGTGAATGAACATCTTAATAGAATTGAACCTTTGAATGTCTACATGTAGGATATTTCTTAATTCATTTCAGCTGTTCAGAATTTCAGCAGTGTTTTGTTTTACCCTTTAGTTTTTAATATAGAAGTTTTAAAAAGTTTTTGATAATTTCTGTTTTTAACTTTTATTGAATTACTGCACATTAGTATAATATTAAATAGAAGTTTTTAAGATTGGACGTTCTTGTCTTATTTTCAAGTTTGGAGGGTAAGAATTTGGTCTTTAACTGTTGTGTATTGTATTGTCTGTAGATTTTTCTGATGCTTTTTATTAACTTGATGAAAGTTCATTATATTTCCAGTTTTCCAAGAGGCTTTATTTACCTATTTTTAAAGGAATAAGTGTTGAATTTCATCAAATGCTCTTAAGTAATATGATCACATAACTTTCCTCTTATTCTCTTAGTGTGGTGACCTATAATAATTGGTTTGTAATACTGAAATGAATTAGAAATTTTAGGATAAAAATCTACATTATGATAATATATGATCCCTTTTTGTTTATTCCTGGATTTGTATCCTTAGTATTCTGCTAAGGAATTTTGCATCTATTTTTTTATGAGAGATATTAGCACACTGACTCTGTTTAAAAGTGATCTCTATCTTGCGAAAGTATTTGTGTAATATTGATCTTATTTCTTAAATATTTGATAGAATTCACCATGATGCCAATTAGTATCTTTTTCTGAATTAGTTGTCTCTGTTGCCTATCTTTTCCATTTTACTGATTTATGCTTTTGATCACTTTTTTGTGTTTTGTTTGCTCTTTAAACTTAAGCTTCATGCTTGTAACTAGGAGAAAAACATACTTGATTTCAAGCCTTTCATCCTCTTTTATAGAGCTATTTATTTAGAGTTATAAAATTCCCTATTACAACTGCTTTGGCTGAATCATGTGGTAGGACCCGGAGTTAGAGCAACTGTTTTTTCATTTGTATGTTCAGTCAACTCCTTATTCATTTTGCTTGATAAATAGTAAATGAGAACATACTGAGTTTGAGAGGTTAGTAAGATACATTTTAGAAGGCCATGGATAAAGAGAGTGAGGTAAGCTTTTATTTCTATTAAATGATTATTAATATTTTACTAAGAAATTTTACTGATCTCTAGGACACATTGACAAAGTGCTGGTATCTGACTTTATAGAGCTGATTTAACTGTCATACTGAGGTGGTCAAATTTTTTTTTTTTCTCATAAAATGGCTCTCGTATCAGTTGTCTTTAACTTCATTCAAAAACAATTTTGTTAAATTGTATCATTGCAGCTGTCATATATGAATGTGCATTTTAAAAAGTACTTAGAATTGGTGAATTTTTGTGCAGCTATTTTAATATTGAGGATGGAAGACAATACATAACATTTTTAGCATATTATGTTTGGTTATTTTGAGGAAAGTATAAATACAACTGAAATGCAAGAAAAAGGATGTGTGCAGTGTTTGGAGAAAGTGCTATGTCTGATTGAATGTGTCAGAAGTGGTTTGCGAAGTTTCATGCTGGAGATTTCTTGCTGGATGATGTTCCATGGTCAGGTAGACCAGTTGATGGTGATCAAATCAAGATACCGAGAACAATCAACATTACACCACACGGGAGATAGCTGACATACTCCACATATCTAATTCAATAAAGTTATTGGTGAAAATGAGAAATGTGTCTTTGGGACTTGCGGTCAAGGTAGAGGCATAGGTAGACATGCTTTTCCTTCTCTCACAACCATTGAAAGACTTACAAGCAGATTTCAAAAATAGCCAGAACTGTCAAAAATCAAGTTACATGCAAGTCCAACAACCAAGGGTTTAAAGCAGCCACATTCATCCAGATGGGTAGGAGGGGTAGAGTAGCAGAGGTGGGCAGAGAGGTGGTGTGGCATGGAGAAGTGGGGGCGGCGGGCAGAAGGGAGAGACCCACATGCACATGAGGTGGATAAAAATTGGGAGGGATAACCTGGGAGTAAGCAGCCCTGTTCCAAGTGAAACTGCACAGCACAGGGTTTTAGCACCAGGAAGATGCTGTAAAAACCAGTGGTGTTTGGGGTGATGGAAGAAATGGCCAGATTCTTGCCACTGAAAGGGCCTGCATGATCTTAAAATGTACGCAACCCCAAGGGCAACAGCTGGAAGAATGCCAGTTACATATGGTAAGTGGGTAAAATGATTGGAAATGGGGTTCACGTGGCTAATTGCCAGAAGCCAAGCAAGTGACACTGTTTCCTTTCAGAGTCTCCCACCACGGATTGAGGCACAAAGCAGTGAAGCGGGTGGCCCCACCTGACACAATTTATGGGCGCCTTTGCTGCACAGGCCGTGCTACTAAAGGAGGAAGTCAGAGCAGTTCTACCTAATGCACAGAATCAAACACAGGGAGGCTGCCAAATTGAGGAAGCGAAGAAGTATGGCTCAAATGAAAGAACAGAACAAAACTCTAGAAAACGAACTAAATGAAATGGAAATAGTCAATTTTTAAGAGGCAGAGTTCAAAACATTGGTGATAAGGATGCCCAGAGAACTCAACAACATAAAGGAAGAAATGAAGGTTACACAAAGTGAAATAAAAATCCACAGGGAATCAACAGTGAAGGGAAGGAAGCCAGGATTCAAATAAACAATTTGGATCAAAAGGAAGAATAAACATGCAACTAGAGCAGAAGGAACAAAAATGCAGAGGACCTGGGAGAGAATTAGAAACCTTTGGGACAGCTTTATTCCTACCAACATCCAAATCATAGAGATGCCAGGAGGAGAGGAAAAGCAAGAAATTGAGAAGTTATTTGAATAAATAATGAAAGAAAACTCCTCTAATTTGGTGAAGGAAATAGACATGAAAGTCCAGGAAGCACAGAGAGTCCCTAACAAGTTGGACCCAAACAAGATTGTACCAAGACACATCATAATTAAAATACCAGAGATGAAAGATAAAGAGAGAACCTTAAAGGGAGCAGGAGAAAAACAGAGTTACCTATGAAGGAGTTCCCATAAGACTATTAGCTGATTTCTCAAAAGAAACTTTGCAGTCAAGAAAGGACTGGCCAGAAGTATTCAGATTGATGAAAAGCAAGGACCTGCAACCAAGATAACCCTATCCAGAAAAACTATCACTTAGAATGAGGGGCAGATAAAGTGCTTCCCAGCCAAGATAAAGCTAAAGGAGTTCATCATCACCAAGCCATTATTACATGAAATGTTGAAGGAACTTGTTTAAGGAAAAGAAGATCAAAATTATGAACATTAAAATGACAGACTCATAATTATCAACAACTGAATCTAAAAAGCAAAAAGAAACTAAGCAAACAACCAGACTAGGAACAGAATCATAGGTTTGGAGATCATTGGGAAGGTTATCAGCTGGGAGGGGAAAGGGGAGAATGAGAGAAAAGGTGCAGGGATTAATGAAACCTTATTAGTAGGAAAAAATAGGAGAATGTTAAGAACAGTACAGGAAAGGGAGAAGCCAAAGAACTTACATGCACGACCCATAGACATAAACTAAGGTGTTGGGGGGCTTGCTGGAAGGTACCAGGCAAAGGGGGAAAATTGGGGCAACTTTAGCAGTATAATCAATAAAATATACTTAAAAATAGAAATTTTAGTTACATTAAGCTTCATAAATGAATATCAACTAAGCTATTATAATTTCTTTGAAAAAACATGCGTATTATTTAAAAACTTTTTATTTTATGGAAAACACCATATGGACTTTTTGGCTGACCCAATGTTATCCCATTTTATAGATGAAAAAACTGAAACCTGGGAAAGTGAAGTCAATGACATCTTTTATTTCCTCTCCTTGCACCAGGCTTGCAGCCATAAATAGAGTGGATGTTGGGAATTTTGAATATTCAACTCTGTGGCCTTGAGCACATGCATTTGCCTTCTGTGTTAAATGTGAATCTGTTTCCTAAGCATTGGCTACCATGTCACATGTACGTATGTGTATTTTGCAAAATACAAATTGTGGCACAAATTACGACAATTGCAGGTACTGCTTGTTCCTACCTGTCTGCCTGCTTTAAGAAAGTCGATGCTTTTGGGTAAAGTTGAGACGATTAGATACACTTAAAAAGGGGTATTAGGGGTATTATGGTTTGGGACTATAACATTTTTCTTCCTTTGCTTATAGCTCCATAGTTTTCTTTGGAAAATGACTATTGCCCATTTCCTCATTTCATGTCCCTCCTGCTAGGACTGCCAGCTGAGGGTGTGTTTGCTCCAAGGCTGGGCAGGTGTCCTAAGCATGGTTGGTAAGGTCGCCCTGCTTTTTCACTCCCACCTCTCCCTCAGGATTTTGGCCAGCGTTATATAGAGAGCGGGGTTGTCTTCTAGAGATGGGCTTTGGAGTTTCCAGTTTTGTAAGCCAAGATTTTCATTTTTATACAAAGGCTGTTTTGACTTCTTAGTCTCTGACACTTTTCACATCACCATCACCTCCCTGGAAACTGGAATCCGGAGGAGAATAGCAATGCCTTGTTCCGTTATTTTGCCAGCCCAGGGCAGGGTCCTTGGAACATAGGAAGCTCCCAGGAAATGCCAGCAAATCTGAGGGAGTTGATCGCAGCACTTCCAGACTTTGATCTCTGCGGGCAGAGAGCAAGCTCTCCTGAACGCCCTGGAGCTTGAGGTGGGCCCTTCCCCAACCTCCTGTCCATACCTCACTCTGAGCCGGTCCAGCCCGGTCATTCTGGGAGAAGAGGGCTGCAGCTTCTTTTCCTAGTTATGTGGAATGGTCCACTCTCAAGGGTGGGGGAAGCAAAGCTACTCTAGATGCAGTGCTAAGTATCGGCCAGGTATGTCCTGTGCATGTCAGATGTTCTCCTGCCTGGGAGGGAGGGAGGAGTCATGACCCAGCCACTGAATATTTGAAGGCTGATGAGCAAATGACTTCGTTAGGGAGAAGATTGCTACTCCTCTTGTGTAATGTCATAACTTTTGATATAATTCAGCTTTTAAAGACTCTGTGGGGAAGGCAGAATCTCAGAACAAACTGCCATTAATATTTAATACACATACACTGAAAAAATATTAGCCCCATAAGCGTTTACGAAGTCTTTATGGGGGAAAAAAGAGATGAAACTACAAGCAAAGTCACACTTCCAAATAAAAAGCAGCAATCTTAACTATAGCAACTGTGTGGAGAATTAGAAACAAATGCCAACTCTTGAGTGGTTATGTCTGCAGTAAATAACTATTTAGGTCCTTGGAAAATGACACAAATCCTTTTGTTTTTTTACACTTTTATTTGGTTTCTTGTCTTGTGAGTAAGTTACAGAATTCTAATCTAAGGACGTAGAATCTGTCATTGTCATGCTATATAACCTGGCATCAACCATGACTCCATTGTAGCCACCCCCCATTTGTTTTAAGAATGAAATGTGCAGGGCGAGTGGCCAGTGGGCTGAACTGTCCTTGTCCTAGAGCTCCGTCCACCTTGAAGTGTTGCCTGATGAGATCTTGAGGTGGAAAGCCAGGGCAAAACTGGCATTTCCTTACCTGGTGCTTAGTCTCAGTGACCCCAGGATCCTTGTGCAAGGTGCTTGCTCACGTCAGCCCTGGGAACAGTAGGGGAAAGCTTGTTGGGGTGGGGAGTGGTACACTCGGAGCTGCTGTGTGCTTGTTGAAACCATGATGATTTCGTACCATGATGATTGCTCCATGTAAAGCAGTGTTCGCCACGAAAGCCAAAGTGGAGTTGAAGCACAGAAGGTCAGTTGCAAAGTGTCGTGTGAGGATTTCTTCCCCTGAGTCCCACTACTTGGGGGCCAAAGGGCAGAGTGAGAAAGGAGAGGAGGAGGAACTGTGAGAATGTTCAAGATGTTCATCATCACTGAAAGCCCTCGGGGCACAAGGTAAAGACAGATGGACAAACAAACAGCGGGCTTTAGTAGCTGAATCATGACAGCAGGTGTGGAATCTCAGTTTGCATTTGGTTCTCCCTCAGCCAGTTACTTACTTACCTTTCTGTGTCATCTTATTATTATTATTATTTTTAAGAGTTCATTTATTATTTTTTAGAGAAGGGGGTAGAGAGAGAGGCAAAGAGGGAGAGAGACATCAATGTATGGTTGTCTTTCACCTGCCTCCAGCTATGGACCTGACTGGAGACTTGGCTTGCAACCTGGTTATGTGCCCTGGCTGGGAATTGAACCAGTGACCTTTGGGTTCACAGGCTGGTGCCTTATCCACTGTGCCACCAACCAGGACCTCTTATTATTATTAAACCTTGGGAAGTTGTTGGCAAGTACAGCTTAACATATTATAACTAATTGATTTTTTTCATATGCTATATAATGATCTATTGATCCTTTTATATTAAAAGCACTCTTAAGTTATTTTCTGCATTTTTTGTACATACTTATTCCTGTTGTCCATGTGTTGGTCCTTCTTATTCATCTAAGATCAATTACTTCCCTTTTGTAGCTAATCGTAAAAATGAGCATGGAAGCAAAGCAAAATAAAGAACTGTTACTTATGGGCTGCAGAATACTTTTCAGTTGCTGTGTGAAGCACTTGGATTTGTTATATCACTTAATGTCTATAAACAAGCTTCAGAACCATATAGTGAACTTTCTCATCCATAAACTAAGGCTGGTCAGAAAAATTAAGAACTTTAAAGTAATCACAATGTTGAGAGCTCTGCTGCACTACTGCATGATATTGCTATGTCAGTATCTATTTCTTTCCAACCAAGTGGCCTGTGGGAATGTTAAAGTGAAATGTGAACACCCTAGGCCCAGAGTCACAAGCAAATGGAAGTTCATGATAAGACTTTTTCAGCAACCTTCGATCAACTGTTTCTCCTACTCCCCAGCATCCTTTGTGTTTTATGAGCACTATAGAGAAGACCCTCCTGCTAAGTGCCACTCTTGTGGTTTAAATTGACTAATCTGGCCCTAGGCCAGGAACCCCAAAGCACTGTACCCATGGACCCCAATAAAGGCATGCACTCCAGGTCCTGTCTCTGCCTGCACTCTGCATGTTTATTGATGGTAGCCGTTTTGACAGGTGTGAGGTGGTATCTCACTGATTTTAATCACACCTCTGATGAGTGGCGTTGAGCATCTAACCTTGCCTGTTGGCCATGGTCCATATACTTCAAGGTGTCACACCCAAGCCTGAGCCCTGGTCTTTGTAGCTCCCTCTGAACTGTTCTCACCATTCCTGCTCTTCTCTTCCAGGCTGTTTCCCACATTACACTCAGTGATTGTTCCAAAATTCGGATCTGATTATGTCACTCACCTGGTTGAAACCAACTCATGGCCTCCATTGTGCTTAGGATCAGAATGGAATTTCTGAGCACTGTTTTTACTACAATCATGGTCTGGCCCCAGTGCAGCTTGGGAGCCCTTCTCAGACCTGTCCCCCTGTTCTCCACTCACCCAGCAGACATTTCCTGCAGCCCCTCAAGCGTGTCATGAGGCCTCTAACTGCGTTGCCTGGATATGCTCACTTTGCTTCATATACATGCTTCCCTTTGCCTGGCATTTACCTGTTTGATAGAGTTCACTTGCAGACTTAACTTACAAGTATCTCCTTAGGGAAATCTGCCTTGATGTCAAATATGGAAAATCTCCCCTTTGTAATTACACACAAACACATATGTCTTTTTTTTTTTTTTTTTGGTAGCTTGTTCCTGGTAATAATTTTGTATTTTGTGATATGATTCAGTCACACATGTGTCACTGTGAGATACTGAACCCCAAGAAGGCAGGGACTGTGTGTCATTTTTTGCCCATGTGGTCTATCTAGCATTTTGGACACTCAGTTCATAGTTGGTGAAAACCACAAGGTTGGGTGCATTGTGGTGGTGGGCAGAAGGGGCAGGCATGATGCACAGGATATATACCAGAAGTATGTGTTATGACTAGCACCGTCTTCTCAAGGGACGTTCACTTGTGTTTCCTCTTCCCTTGTGTCACCTCAAATATGAAAATAATTTTTATGCTCTCAGAAAATAATATGGAACGCTTCACGAATTTGCATGTCATCCTTGTGCAGGGGCCATGCTAATCTTCTCTGTACTGTTCCCATTTTAGTACATGTGCTCCTGAAGCGAGCACTGAAAATAATTTTAAAGTCATCCCGTCTGATTCCCTGTGGCTCTGGATTCTAATATCTGTGTAGACCTTTGATCTCGAAAGAGACTGATAATGCAGAACAGAGACCTGGGTGAAGGGGTCTTTGATCCCGGCTCTTCTCCAGCCCTGTGGTGCTGGTCACCTGGCTGTTCTGTCCAGGTGTGTGTTTCGGTTCTGACTTTTTCTTACACTGGGATTGTGATTTCGGAATTAAAGAAACAGTGTGAGAAAGGGCAGGGCAGCAGCTGCTATAAAAACCTTGTGACAACCCAATACGGAACTTTATTGAGGCTGAGCCACTAATCAGAAGTGCATGCCCAGTTCTAAGAGAAAGACAGTGTTCAACCCAAAAATGCTAGCTTCCCTGAAGGATGTTTTAACTGTGTTAATAATTCCAACCCTGCCACCTGCCAACACTCCGAACTTAGGTCTTCTACATCTCTGCTTCGTCCTCAGTTTCAAAATATGTGTAAGTGGTGATAATATATATGTGTTACATATATATTACGTTGTTATTGTTACATTAATGTTGATGTAGTTGTTTTCTCTGTAAGCACTGGGCCTGCCTCATGGTTGTCTCAGGGAATATTGGAGAAATCGAATACAGTTCATATTGTATTTCCTTCTGAAACTGGGGTGCTTCTGCAAACTGAGAGAACCTGCTGGTTAAAAGCTGAGCCTCTGTAGGACCCAATCAACCACAGGATACTAGTTATCTGTAAAATGAAAATAATGTTCACCTCATACATTTATTTTTTAGTTCTCTTTCTAAATGTGGAGCTAATTACGGCAGGCAAAATAATAAATGTGATGATCATGATCATTGAGATAAAGCACTTCCCACGAGCAAGTTAAATTATACACACACACACACACACACACACATATATATATATATGTAAAATAATTCAGTGATATATTTTTCACATCATAGGAGTGTTTTTAAATGTAGCATTTGTGGTTGTGTATATATTCATACAATGTGGGCATGAATCTACCCCTAATATACGAAAACGGCCAATTTTAGAGTTGCTGCTGACACAATTTCCAGTGTCACTGAACGTTTCAATTCCATGGAAAACTTAATAGATTGGGTTTCATTTGTTGGGGCAGAGGAGGTGACTGGAGGCTTTGGTTAAATGGACACAAAAGAATAGCTCCCAATCTCAGTGCAGTTGAAATCTCATTACTATTCATGGCTGTAGCTGTCCCTTTGTTCTCTGCCCTTTCTAAGGCTCCAGGCATTTCTCTTTCGGTTTCATTTTCATTTCATTAATTTTCTGACTTTTTTTTCTCCTCAGCCTAGAGACTTGGAAAAAGATTTTTGCCCTGGTCATTGAAAAGTAAGGGACGAGTTTCTTTCCTTCAATAGCATGGTGGGAATGTCCTCATCTGTTTGCCTTTTTAACCAGGCCTACTTTCAGGGAGGTTTTTAGGCAATTTATAGTAAGAGTAAACCATTTGTCCGGATTATAAGTCTAAATCAAGGAAGGAAAGAGGCAAAGAAATGAAAACTATGTAAGCAAAAGCAAGCCAAGAGAAGCTATGGAGTTGAAACAAACTTTATATTCTGTATTCCGTGTGTGTGTATGTATGTGGTGGGTAGGTCCTTGAGCATTACTTAAGTTAAAATTAAGATGCTGTTACAGGAATGTAGATATTTTTGAGGAACAGTCTTCATTATATCTTTGTGTCTCCTCTTAAGTCCTGAAGACATATCCTTTATAATTCAATTGTAAGGAAAGCCTTGAACCAGGGCTTTTCTCTATGTATTCTGATAAGGGTGACTAATACCATATTCTCCACTTTTTCCCTGGACTGACAGGAAGCTCTGAATCTGATACTCAGTTATAACCACAAGTGTAGGTGGTATGTTGTATCTTTTCTGTAAACTTGGTTCTTTTATTCTCTGTGTATTTTCACTACACGTATAGAAAAGCAATGCTGTCTCTGTCCTGATGATCAAACAGTGTTTACTAATAGTAATAGCCATGTTTTAAAGCCACCTAAAAGATCAAGATTTTATTTGTACCATATTCTTCATAGGGAAGACAAACTTCTTGTTATAATACATACCCTCTCTCTAAAAAATTTTAATAGTCTGCTCAGGCAGCAATGACAAAATGCCGCAGAATGAGTGGTTTAAACACAGAAATTTATTCTTTGCCGTTCTGGGAGCTGGGAAGTCAAAGATAAAGGTGCTGGCTGATTCGGGTCCTGCTGTGATATCTTTCCCTGGTTTGTAGGTGGCCACCTTCTCACTGTGTCCTTGCACAGGAGAGAGGGGGCTCTGGGATCTATCTATCCCCTTGAGATTTTTTTCAGGGCTCTTAAATATTAAATTGCTCTTTATAATCAAGAAAATATTTACATTTGTCCACAGTCAAATCAAAGCAAGTTACTCAAAGTAGTGTAGACTGGTCTATTACCAGCCCTGTTCATCTGTTCTTACCTACCCCATTAGGGCATCTATATTTATTTGTATGATCTGTGCTTTCATTTAAAAGGAGAGTGTGTGTTACATGTGTGTGTATGAATGTGTTTGAAAATTCTCATCAGTAAATAGTGTCATTGCATTTCGCTCTCAATGTTCCTTGCATTTTTCATTTTATAGTATTTTCTGGAGATCATTTTACAGTTATTTATAGAGTTATTCTGCATTACAGTTCACAGTTCCATAATATTCTGACATGTAGTTGTATACTAGTTTATAGAAAGTGTCCTCTGTTGGTGTCTGTTTTTTCCCCCAAGTCTTCCATTATGAAAAAGTATTACCATAAATAGTCTTGTGAATATGATTGCTGCTTTTCCCCCTATGTATCATTTAGTAAATTCCTAGGAATTGGATTTCTAGATCATCGTAAATGCATGTCATTTTGCTAGATATTGCCAAATTCCCATCTAGAGGGCAAGTTCCCTTTTGTATTCTCCCAGCACGAGACTTCAGCTGGGCTTTTGACCATGGTGAACTGGTAACTGTGTTAAAGCTCAGGACTTCAGAGAATATCTGAAGAGTAGGTGGGCTGTATATTGCCTCTAAGAAAATATATGGACTGCAAAGACACAGCTCCTTCAGGACTTCACTTAAACTGCATCTCATCTTGGTTTATTTGGTGGCCCTGTCCCTCCCTCTCTGGCCTGGGTATATGGTGCTTTTTTATACTTGAGTAATGACCTGTGCTGGCTCTACCTCAATGCTTACATTATTGCGCCAAATTACATCTTCTCTTCTCAACTCTGAGCTGCTCCTTGATGGCCTGGGTGGGAATAGGCTCATCTTCCCAACCTCAGTGCTCAGTGCCTCCTGTTGTTTCTTGCACAATATAGAAAATGAATACATGATTGACGAATGGTAGACACTGGTCTTTTGAGCTTTCTTTTACCTTTTTATGTTATACTTATTTGTAGGCCTTTTTCAAATGAATGTCAAAGAAGTTATGTTACTTTTTTTAACCAGGGGATGCTAGTGATTTTTAAATCGGGGTGCATTTCCATATCTCCACCTGCTAGATTAAAAAATGTTAACACCACTTGCTGGCGAGCAGCAGGATTCATTTTTATTGTTCCTATGTCATAAATGACTTGAAATAAACAAGGAACCATTCTTAGCAGATTTCATTTCAAGGTGGAGTTTCTGTACTTTTTACTTTTGGGAAAAGTACAGCCCTGTTACCCAAGTAGGGGTAACCCGGAATTACCCACTGATGTCTCAAGGCAGTGTGGACTCATTGTAAGAGATGGCGCGTACACTAGACCCTTCTTAAAATTATAGGAGCAGGTATATGTCTGGGAGTCATCAAGTGACTCAGTTGCTGGATCATGGAACGAATACAGCAATCCAATAGCCTGCTTCTGTCCTGCTGCTTATCGGAAATAGGACAGTACAACGGTCGGGTCTGCTGCAGATAGACTTGCTGAAGAGAAGGTTACCGTGGCTGCTACCTGCTCATTTCCAACACGGAATTCTTAATGCGGTGCAGCCTCTACTACTATCTCAGGTTACCGGACTTGACAGTGGTCGGCAGAATCAAGTAAACCCTGCCCTTGGAGGTATTTTTCATTTTTTAAAAAACCAAACGAATACGCAATGTGGCATTTTCATTATATAAGATATTCTTGGAATATAAGCGTGCATGAACTAAACATGTGTAAGAAGAAGTCATGAAAGGAACCGATTACAAAAGCAAAGACCTGCCTTGCAGCGTGGGCCGTAGAACAGGTTCGACTTCGGGTTAAACAGGCTTGGTTCGGAGATGGTGTGTACATTTTGAAATTAATTTCTGTATGTCACAGCGTCCCTAGTTGTTTTTTTTTTTTTTTAATTTTATTGTTGTTGTATTACATCCATCCCTAGTTTTGAAAGGAGTCATGACATAAATTGTCAGGCCAAAAATGAAATGTAATTCCATACTTAACATATCAAATACAATATTGGTTTATATCAATAGTAGACAAAAGTAGGAGCTATTAGTTTTTTCAGTAAGACTTTAATATTTGAAAACTTTTTTTTTGTGATTAGCATTTCTTATTTTCTTGGGACACACAACTTTTTTTTATCATCATCTGGTCCCAGAAAAATCCCGCTAGGAATTAGGCTAAACATTTAATTACACGCACATATTCACACATACACATACACATGATGGTAGATGGCATGTTTTGTCTGATATGGGAGAGGTGGGGGGAATCTCTGGTATCTCTTCTTATGACGCTAATCCTGCCCCAGGGGCTCCACCCTCATGACCTCATCGAAACTGAATGACCTCCCAAACATTCCATCTCTCCAAGTGCCATCATACTGGGAGTAAGGCTTCAATGTAAATTTTGAGGAGGACGCAATTCAGTCCAGATCATCCCCCTTTGAGGTTAAACGTATCACAGGCTTACTCCGGTCAGTGAACCGTGCGTAGATGCCCTTAACCCGCCGATGCTGGGCTCTCCAGCTCACGCCTCCTCAGCCTGCATTGCTGAACCCGCACATCCGGTGACATTGGACCTCCTGGAGGGTTGACTGGGACTCCATGTTCTTTGCATGACCAAGAAATGAAGTTTGTGGTGTTAAGCCATTGAGATGTTGAGATTGTTGGTTGCCACAGAATAACTGATCCTGTTTCTGCTTATTACACACCCAGTACATATCTTTCTCCTAAACAACTTCAAAATGTAGTTTCTGTTGTATTAATTTTAATCTGGTACTATTCGTGAGTAAAAAAATAATGTTCTTAAATCAGGTACATAATAATTTGTAATTTAAATACCGCCGCAGTGAGTTTTAAATGACTTCATCAGTACAGTTAGTTACTTTGAATACTTTATGAGGTAATACTGAATTTTAAAAATTTCAAAACAAATGTTTTCTTCTTACCAACTTAGCTATTTATTTCAGATAGTAAAGTAGGGTGATGTCTTGAATAATACTGAGACCGGTATAGAAAACATAGCTAAAAAAAACCCAGGGAAATATCTGAAGTTTTATTCTTCTGATATTAATTTAATGGGAGATTTTATAAAAACAATTCATTGATGAGATTGGTGATTCTCATATTTTAAAAGGAAATGTGAGTGGTGGCCATTTTATGTCATAGGCCTGCACTGAGGAGTAGATGGGGTCAAAGAGATTTTAAAACGTCATATATTCTTGTTAAATTCCCACTTAATAGATTCATTTTTATTATTTTTACCCCCCCAATTTGTAGGATGGTCAATTTTATTTATATAAAACATAGTCTTCTTAGTGGAGAGGAATTTGTATATTAAAACTATTCATCCAACTAATATGGAAATTTCAACTTTGTCAAAAAATTTAAAACTCTTGTTGCTAGCAACAATTAAAATCCAATCAAGGGAAACTAGCTCATCATGGCACACCTGTGAAAAATGGGACTTAATTGAAGAATAAATGTGTTAATATTTAGGAAATATGTTAACGATATTTAGTTTTTATGATTAAAAAATTGCCTTATTTGCCTGTTTATATAGCTTCCATAGTTTGCAAAACCTGCAGGAGCTTAATTTCAACAAGTTTGGTTTTATTACCTAAATATTTTATAAGAACTTTTTTTTTAATTAAGTCAGGCAAGAACAGTCTGCTTCCTTTCTAGTCTGGGAATGTTTTTTCTTCTAACACAAACATCATTTTTTCCCAAGATTTAAATCGAATAATAGAACAATGATACATGTGTGAGGAATCCTTTACCATTTGTAAGAAATTTTGTACGTATTGCATTGTTTGCCTATTACACCTGTCATGTGAGATTACTCATGTTATTTACATGAACTCTATGAGGAAGCTGAGATGTAGTTAGTAAATTTGGGAATAAAATCTCAAATCCAGATTTTCATACCCAGGGCTATCTTTTTTCCTGCTTCCCAAGCAATAAATTTTAGATAATTTTATGCTCAAATCCTCTAGTCTCCACCTTCCATCTATCCCCCGCCCCCTCAGGTTTGTAGCTCACTTGGTTTTAAGAAAAGAAAAATGTTTCCTTATTATTTTCACAAAGAACTGTATTTCTTGGGAAATAAAGCCTGTCCTATTGCATTTGTGTCTGTCCAGAGTCCTCACTGAATGCCATTTATAACCAATCAGAGACCTGGGATATTTCCTGGTTACACCCTAGTGACCACTATTTTACAGCTTATCTGCCTAATATTTTCAAAATCTGTTTATGTGCAAAACACATCATATATAGTTGCCTTCTAAATGAATTACCCTTTTTTTTTTGGTCAGTTTGCCAATGCCTTTCTAGAATAATAATCTTCCCTGTGTAATACATGTCTGAAAAGATTACATCTTATTTTGCATGCCAGGATTTCTTTAAAACTATTTATTATCCATGTTAGATTTGGAAACTGGTGTTGGTCTATGCAGATTTTAAATGTGTTTGTCATATACCATTAGTCACTGTGGGAAATCTCTCAGTAATAGTTAGCCCTGGAATTTTCAGCAGCTAAGGAGAATTTAACACTGATTGATGGCAGATCACTTAGCTGGTTGGCAGACTTTCCAATTTACAGTGGGGAAATTGCTCTTTTCTCTTTGCTCGGTCCTTCTGCTGCTTGCGCGGAGCCTCAAGATGTATGTGCCAGACTGTGTCGAGAGGTGGCTCTGGGTTGGCAATGCGGCCTTTTCGACACTTGCGATTTTATCAGTTTTCTGAACTGTACGGGGAATGTCAAATATCTGTGACATCCTTCCATTATTGTTGGCAGTGTATTTATGTGTCTTCTTGTGCTTCCTCCAGCTCCTTACGCGCACTGTGTAACCTACCAGCTCGCACATGGTAAAGGGGCCCTGAGCTGGGAAGAAAGAGAAGTTTGGGTTCCGCTCAGACGTCTCAGAGGTTTTGCTCCTGGGCTGTAGTCTGGCTCTGCCGCCGGTTTTCCCTTCTCCCTCCACGTGCTCAGGAAAAGCAGTTCATCGCCAAGCGTGTTAGATACATGAATTAGAAAAGATGTTGGCTGCAAGGAACAGAAAATTTAACTTAACAGTAGCTCCGATAAAGGATGGATGATTTTTCCCACATTGTGAGACATCCCCAAGCCTGTCCGTGGTCCAGCTGCTCGCACATGCACTCGGCGGTACCAGCTTTCCTTGTCTGCATGCTGCGTGGTTTAGCGAGGTGGCTACTGGCTGCTTTTGAGTGACCAAGGTGTCTGGTTGGAAAAGATGCTTGTTCTTCCTTTAAATTCAATAGCAGGTGGAAATTGTGTGAATGGGATCCGATTATCTGCCGTTTATGCAAATCTCACCGATGATGGTCTCCACAGGTTGCCTTAGCACGGCATTTAAGAGGCCTCTAAAATGTGGTTTATGGGAGCCATTTACTTATTTAACAGATATTTAATTGCGTTAAGTATGTACATTTAGCACTTGTCTTGACACCAGGGAAAAAAGGGAATTAAACATAGAAAAATCAGTGTCGTTATGAATCATATGTTCTCCACCCAACGTAATTGTATTATTGAAAGAATTGCTTTATAATGAACAGATGAAATAAATGCTACCTCCTCCATGTAATTTTCTGAGCGTTTTACCTACCTCCCTCACCATTCATGGTTTGCTGGTGCTGACTCAGACCAGCTTGCGCCAACCAATTGTAAAAGGTTCAGGAACTTTGCCAGCCGATTGTAAAGCATGGCCGTTGTTTAAAAACAATTACATAAACTTACAATTAAGTTGTATTAAAAGCCACAATAAGAGATACTAAAATTATTTTTTCTAATTTACATTACTGTAATCTATCTCTGAGTTTTATTTGCACGTATTATATGAGAATGGTAGACATAGGTGTGTGACAGCTTCCCAACTCCATGCTCAATGACATCACGATAAAATCGGACATAGTGGGAGAGAGATGCCGTGAATGTGGACAAATGCTGTAAGTCATGACCCTTTGCTTCCCTGGGGAGCCGGTTGTTATACATTTACCAACACACCACAGGTCCCATTCACCTGTGAATCTCTTAGGAATTTTTGCAGTGTTTGCTTTTGGTACGACATATTCATTCATTCTTTAAGCCAACATTTGCTCAGAACGTATTAGATGCTGGGCACTGGAGAAGAAGGTGAGGACTCGGACATGAGGACAGTTCTGTCTTTGACCTGAAGTCATTTAGCATCTAAGAAGAATCAGACAAATTATCGAATAATTATACTAGAGGGTAATGGGTATTCTAATAACTAGCAAGTCCTAGGTAAGCAGAGGCAAAGCAATGGCAGTTATTAGTATTGGATGAGTCAGAAGCCTTGGGGACTTGAAGAAGGGGTTTGGCAGGCAGACGAAAGAAAGAAAGATAAAGAGGAAGATGTCTGCAAAAGAGCTGCGGTTTGGAGCAGCCAGTGGAGACCGGCCTCTAATAGCTCTGGATGGCCAGAGACCTCTTGGTGGCGGGTGTGTGTGTGTGGCAGTCATACAAGGCAGGGGACGCACTCATGGACTATGTGATCGCAGAGACTAGGTTTTCATCATCTCTGTTTCTCCCAGAGCTAACCCAAGACTCGGAACATAAAAGGAACTCAAAATTTGCCGAGTAAGGGCTAAGAAATGCGCAGATGCCTTTCACAGGCAATGGTGAAGACTAGTAAGTAACAGGGCTTGTTATTTTAAGTATTTGTGTCACACAGGTACTTCGCCTTTTCAACCAGGGATGTCGTCCTTGTTGACAGAGCCTGTATTTTACTACTCTTGCTGAGCACATTGTTTTTCTTTCCTTTCTTAAATAATTTTTTTTATTAATTACAGTTGGCATTCAATATTATTTTGTATTAGTTCCAGTAGTACAGCATGGTGGTTAGACATTTAAATAATTTACAAAGTGATCCCCCTGATGAGTCTAGTATCCACCTGGCACCTACATAATTAGTACAATATTATTATGTTCCGTGTGCTGTACTTTATACACCCATAACTCTTAGATCTACCAGTATGTATTTTTAAATCCTTTTACTCCACCCCCAACCCCACCTTTTCCACAGGCCCCTCCCACCTGCCAACCATCAGTTAGTTCTTCCTGTGTATGAGTCTGTTTCCTTCACTTCCTGAGATTCCACATGTAAGTGAAATCATACGGTATTTGCTTTTCTTTGTCTAACTTAGTTCACTTAGCATAATACCTGTAGGTCCATCTGTGTTATCCTAACAGTAGGATTTCATTCTTTTTTATGTCTGAGTAACAATCCAGTGTGTACGCAGACTGCATTTTCTTTATCCGTTCGTCCGTTAGTGGGCACTTACTTCCCTGTCTTGGCTACTGTGTATAGTGCTGCAGCGAACAAGAGGGTGAACGTACCTTTTTGAATTAGTGTTGTTCTAGTCTCTTGTTCATTTCTGCTGTCATATTTATTTCCATCTTTTTGCTACTTGTAGGCTCAATTTGTTCTTTTGTTCTGGTTTCTTGTAGTGTAGTTAGGTTTATTTAAGATCTGTCCTTTTTTAAAGTAGAGTTACTCCTATACACTTCTCTTTTAGGGCTGTTTCTGCTGAAACTAAATTTGCATATGTTGTGTTTCCATTTTTATTTATCTCAAGATACTTTTTGATTTCTTTTTGATTTCTTCTTAGTCTCATTGGCTGCTCAGGAGTGTGCTGTTAACTTAACGAGTTTTCCAGACTGTCCTCAGTTACTGATTTCTCATTTTATCACTGTGGCTCGGAAGGATCCTTCATATGTTTTTAATATTCTTAAATTCATCAGGACTTATTTTATGGCCTGACATAGGATCTATGCTGGACCGCATTCCCCGTGAACTTGAGAAGAATGAGTATTCTGCTGCCGTTGGGTGCAGTGTTCAGTATGCCTGCCAGGGCTGTTGTTCTGTAGTGTTGTACAAGTCCTCTTTCCTTATTGATTTTCTGTCTGGAAGAACCATCTGTTAGCGAACGTGTGGTACCGAAGTCTCCTGCTGTGACTGTATTGCTGTGTGTTTCACCTGTAAGTTCTGTCAGGGTCAGCTGTATATATTTAAATGACCTGATGCTGGGTGCCCATACATTTCTAATAGTGAAATCTCCTTGATGAACTTTTCCTTTCTATGTAATGTCCTTTTTTATTATGGTGGTTTTTGACTTGAAGTCCATTTTGTCTGATGTCAGTATAGTCACTCCTGATTTCTCTTTGTTACAATTTGCTTGGCATATTTTTCCTCCTTGTCACTGTCAGCCTGTGTGTGCCCTAAAGTTTAAAGCAAGTCTGTTGTAGACAGCTTACTGTTGGGCCTTGCTTTATAAATTCATTTACCTATTCTGTGTATCTTAACTGAGGTGTTTAATCCATATATGCTTCAAATAGTTATCCATAGAAAAGGACTTGTTACCACCATTTTGTTAATTGTTTTGTTTTATAGTTATTTGCTTTTAAAATAACAATAAAATAATATTGTCTTCCTTTGTTTTTCAGGGTTTTTTTTTTTTTTTTTTTTACATAGAAGTATACTTTTTGATTCCTTTGTTTTTCTTCTATCTTTTACAGGTAAATTTTTTGGCGTTTGTCAAGAGGGTTACATAAAACATATTTATATATTACATAAAACATATTTATATATTACATAAAACATGTTATAGTAATAATCTATTTTAAGCTGATAGCAACTTAGATTTAGTTATATACAAAACTCCACATCTTCACTTCTCTTCATCCCTTGTGTTATTGATGTCACAATTCACATTTTCTTACTCTGAATACATTAAGAAATTTTCTATTTATACTAATTCTTACTATATTTTTTAAACATTTATACTAAACAGTGATTTAATATCACCATTACGGTAGTCTATATTTGACCATGTATTTAACCTTCTTAGTGAGTTTTGCACTTTCATATGCTGTAGGGTTGCTTTTTAGTATCTCGTTTCAACCTGAAGGATTTCTTTTAGTAGTTTTTTAAAAAAGATTTTATTCATTATTTCTAGGGAGGAGGACAGGAGGGAGGAAGAAAGGGAGAGGAACAGCAGTGTATCATTGCCTTTCATCTGCCTACAGCTATGGACCCGACTGGAGATCTGGCTTGCAGCCTGGTTATGAGCCCTGCCTGGGAATCAAACCAGCGACCTTTGGGTTCCCATGCTGGTGCCTATCCACTGAGCCACCAGCCAGGGTGGCTTTGGTATTTTTTAATAAGACAGATCTAGTGGTGAAAAAGTCCCTTAACTTTTGTGTGGAAAATTCTTTATCTCCCCTTTATTTTTGAACAGTTTAACCAGGCATGTTATTTTTTGTTGATAGTTTGTTTGTTTTTCAGTACTTTGGATATATAATTTCACTTTCTTCTCCAAGGTTCCTACTTAGAAATCTGTTGATAGTCTTATGAGGGTTTCCTGTATTTGACAAGTTACTTTTATCTTGTTACTTTCAAATTCTCTAATTCTTTTTCACTTTTGACAAGTTTATTATAATATCTCGTAGATTTCTTTGGATTTTTATTATTTTGGATATTTTTGGGTTTAATGAATCTGTCCTTTTCCCTCTGGACTTTTGGGAATTTTTCAGCCATATTTCTTTAAATAACCTTTCTGCTCCTTTCTGGATATCATCTCTTTTCATACTCCCAAAATACATATAGTTGTTCTTTTGATGGTGTCTCAGAAGTTCCTTAGGCTTTCTTTCCTCTTTTTCATTCTTTTTGTTTTCTCTGACAGGTTAAGTTTAAAAAGACATGTCTTCAAGTTTGCTGACTTTTTTCTTGCTTGATCAAGTTTGATTTTGAACCTCTTGACTGATTTTATAAATTCAGTTATTGTATATTTCAGTTCTTTAATGGTTTTATCTTTTTGATGAATATTCTCATTTTGTTGATGTATCATATTCCTGACTTCATGTAGTTATCTGACTTCTCTTGTGCCTGACTGAACTTCAAGATGATCATTTTGAATTTTTTGTCAGACTATTCACAGATTTGTTTTTATGGTCAGTTACTAGAGATTTATTTTGTTTCTTCCCTTGATGATTCATTTTCTGTGTGTAGCTTTACATTAATGTCTGTGCATTTGAAAGAACTCCCACCTTGCCCATTCTTTACAATTGGCTCTAATCGGAAACAGCCTTCACCAATCAGCCTAACTATAGATCTTGGGTACCTCTCAAAATGTTTCAATGTGTGTGCACATTCTGTTCTCCTCCCTGCCTTCTGGAAAAGAAGTGTTGTCTTCTCTCAATCTTGCAGAGCTACGTTGGCTGCAGTAAACTACCTACTCATTTTCCCAGGGCATTGCTACCAAAGGCCTGGATGTTGGGTGCACATTTTATAGGAATGTATGTACAGTGTACTCTACTCCTGGGGGAGAAGCCTTAGGGTTTATAGTTTTTCTCAATCTCACATATACATGCCTCAATAAATGGATCTCCCTCTTCCTTCATTTTCAGCTTCCCCTAGATGTTCGAATGTGTTGGTTTCCCCAATGTTCCAAATGAGGGGACATAGAAACAGGTCCCTTGAGGAGCTCCTCTGAAGTCCAGGTCTTTGAGGCCAGCTACATTTCTCTGCCTCCTGGGGGAGCTGTGGGGACTCCATGGAGGAGTCGATATGGGCAAAGTTAGATTCAATGTGGATGTTCTCACTATTTTGTTCTTCTGGGAAACTCCAGCTTAGTTGGGTTCTGGACTTACCGTATTTTGGTTCATACCTCTTTGCTAAATCCGTATTTCCACCAATTTGGTGACATCTCTCCCTATGACAGTATTTTAAAACGACTATTTCAACAAGGTTAGCCATGCTAAGTAAAGGTGTTCCTATGAGAGTGGATGAGGGAGTAAGAAAGCCTTTTTGGAATGAATTTTTCTTGCCCGCTTAATGAACGATCAGTTATGTTTCTCAGGACTGGTTGAGACGAGTAGCCTCAAGGTAAATTATTTCCTATCTACATGAGGGTTTGTTAGAAGTTTTGCTACAACCTTCCACTTGGACAGGAGGAAACAAAGGTAGCCCTTTGAAAGGCTGTCTGTGCGACCGAGATCAATCAGCACAGAATTTCATTCAAGTAGCAATGTGGTCAGTCCCCTTTCACAGGCTGTGTGACCGTGGTCCTGAGAGACTTGGCAGAAAGTGTTAACTTATCTGGGGAAAGACAATGGAAGTTCCACAGTAATCTGACCAGCAATGGGATCTGTGGAAAAGAAGGGTCAGTGGAAAGCCACTTACTATTGTTAATATTGTACAATCGAGTCAAGCTCCAGCAAAGGTGGAGGGAAAATTAATCACCCATAAACTTTAAATTTCTGGCCTGTCCACATTGCATATCTGGATGAGTCAGTCTATCAAAGTTTTGCAAAGGAAAAACCCTCTGTTCACAATGCATCCTTCTGAGTATCATGTGGCTAATCACATAGTCTATCCTTCAACAAGGACCTCTAACTCAACTGGAATTTAATTAAGCTCCCCCTAAGTGCCAAGTATTTTGTGGAAAATAATTGCATTACTCTCTGGGTATGAGAGCATTCTATTGCCAGGAATAGTATATTCTCATTGTGCATGAATTTTGTTTACTGATTGCATAGGCTTGATGACCATTCCACTGCCTCTGGCCTCCCAGCACGCGCACACACACTCTCTCCCTCTCTCTCACACACACACTCTCTCTCTCTCTCACTCACACTCACACCCAGTACTGCTTTCTTTTGAGTTGACAGCATTGCTGAGTGTGCAAGTGCAGATGGACCCCGAGCTGTGGCAATGAACACAATCACAGTGAAGGCTTTTGGAAGGCAGCCGGCTGGCCTTTTCTGTTGAACCTCGGCTCACCAAAGAGCACCTTTCTAATGGGAGTCTTAGGGTTTTCATGAGTTAGGGATTGGACAAAAGCAGATAGTAAATTAAATTGCGAGTTTGCTGCATTTAGGGCTCCTGAAATTGCTCCTGGCAATTTCAAAATAAATCCGTGATACCTAGTGGTTTGTTTTCTTTCTTGCTATTTGCTTACAGTTTTTTTCAAAGTTGCTTCTGAAAGAAGTTCAATAAATGAGCAGCACAGTAAGACTCCATCTTATCAGTCATCTCTGTAGCTACTTAGAATGTTTTCCCCCTCTGGGTTCACCTCGCTGATTCCTTCCTACTATTCTTGTTTCTGTTCAGTGGGTTTTCCCTGTGAGAGGCTATTACTCTCTGTTCCCTAACACAGCTCCTTTCTTTATACTTTATCTTGACCCTGCTTCCTTTTATTCATAATATTTATACACTGTAATGCCAGATTTGATACTCCTTTGTGTTCTGTGTCCTCGAAATGACAGAGCTGTTGTCTGTTTTCTGTTTTAGCTTCCCCGCATGTGGTCCGTTTTTGAACTGCTGGCTTTGCTTACTAAAGCCTGTTTTGACTCACGTTACCCAAACCACATTTTCAATTTAACCTATTTCCATCCCAAATTCATATAGGGAAGTTACCATTTTCTTTTTTATAAAACCACACTGTGGTCCAATAAGAGGTCAGAACATTTTCTTTTCATTTTTTTTTTTAAATTTCATTGTTGTTGTATTATATCCATCCCCTTTTTGCTCCCCTCTGTCCCCCTCCCCACCCACCCACCCATTCCCCCCAGTCAATCCCACCTGTTGTCCATGTCCATGATATTTTATTATTTTTTGTGAAGCTATTGAAGTTCTCTGGTATAAGTAAATTTCATTTCTACAATACCATGTATATAATTATATATAATGTTTATCAATTGCAGGTAGTGTGTCATACCCTAGATTCTCAGGCCTTATTTACCTTCACCTGAAAGTTTGTAACTTTTTACTAACCTCTGCTTATTCCCCTACCCCTGCCCCAGGCAGCTTCTGACCATCACTCTGTTAACATGAATATGTTAGCTAACTTGGTGGGGGAAATCTTTTACACACACACACACACACACACGCATGCACACACACAATGCACATGCATATAAGTAGTACAGTGTACATATATAATTAATATTGTTGTGAACTTTGAATACCTTACAATTTTATTTGCCCATTATACTTGAATAAAGCTGCAAAGAAAACTTACAGAAGGGGAAATAAAAAGAATACGTTTATTAAAACAACCTTACTAGTAATTAAAGATGCTAATAAAAGTAAGCTATTTTCACTTAAAAAATAAAAGGCATTAGAACTTTAAGGGGGGGGTATTTGATTTCACCTTGACCCCATTGATGAGAGTCCTGCGTGAGTCTGAGGGCCATTTTTCCAGTCTAGGAAACTAGAATTTCTAGTTTGCTTATTTGTGAGAGGGAATAATCCCCACTTTCCTATGCTAAGTGTGAAAATCGAAGGAGATCACCTCTATAAAACTCTGAGAATTTTATAATGTAAAACATGAGATTTTTAAAATGGATTATTACTGGGACATTAATGTTACTTTTCTTGACCTAATCTGGATCAGACACCTTCTCTTGATAGCATCGTATTTATAAATACGATACATAAGCATATGATATCCATATGATACATAGATATCATATCTTGACCACCAGGCTTCTGTGATTATTCAACAGGTATTGTTTTCTTGTGTCTGTTGTGCTGTATTCTGATTTGGGCAGTACACAGGAAGTCATGACAAGTACATAAAGTTAGCAGATAATAAGTTTTAAATGTTTTTCCCTTAAGTGAAATAGCATCCTTCCCTCCCTACTTACAGAATTATTTCCCAGCCTCAGAGAGTCCAGCTAGGTGTTTGTTATGACTTTGGGCTACTTGAAAACTTTTTGACAAGAGATAAAAATTGAAGTCTTGATGCCATTGGTTTGTGGACAGCCCCCAGAGAAGTGAAAATGTGTTTGTAAACTCTGGACACAGATGGGCATTTTTGAAACCCTTCCAGTGTGATAGGGCGCTTTCCAACTAGGAATGCAGTATTGTGTGTTACAACTTTGAGTGGCAGTGTAATATATTACATCCGTGCAGAAGATTGTAAAATGAATTAACATGAGCAATTTAATACCTTCAACAAATTTAACTGTCACTCAGGAGCATATCTGCCCCTGTTGTAAATGAAATAGCCAAAATGCAGCTTCTTACTTGATGGACAATAATGTTCAAGGAGACAAAAGCTTTTTGATGTACGCAGCTGCATACAGGAAGGGTACACTACATTTAGCAAAATTAAGTGGCGCCAAATTAATATAAGCATTTGGCCATGGCTGGACAACTTGAAGCCTTAAAGAAGAAAATGTGACAAAATGATGCACCGGGCACCACCCACTGTCCGGGAAGTCTTGCTCATGAAAATGCGAGGAGCTGCCTCTGCCACGAAAAATGGTCCTTCTGCTTCTGTCCCCACTTGTCAGCGTGGCACTTCTTCCATTAGGAAGGATGTTTATGAAGTCTTCTTAATTGCGGGGTACATGTTACTGCTCTGGTACTAATTGAAAAAAAAAAAAAAAAGCAGAGCGTACAACTCCATCTAAAATATTAGTCAATTATCCTTGAAAGCCTATGAAGGGAGCATCACCATCACTAAGCACTATTTGCTGAACATTGGAATAGCATTTTGTACTATCTCATTGAAACCTTTGCAACCTGTTTGTGAGGAAGTTATTTAGTAGGTGGAGAAACTGTGGCCCCGTGAGTGACAAGTGACTTGCTTAAGAACCCCCAGCTGTGCTATAAATGACAGAGCCAGGTTTTTACCTGAGTCTATTAAGTTTGTTACATAAACACATGGGTAGGTTACCTGGGACATGCCACTTCATGCCAGGGGTCTTGCATGCGCTAGAGGTATTAATCGCACAATCCCACTACATATAGCCAGTACATTTTTTCTTATTGTACAAGTGAGATCCGATGACTTAATGAAAATAAGTGACGGGGTACATTCTCATAGAGACATAATACTCCATTATCATATCATGATCTACTCACGTTAAGACTGGAGAAAGAAAAAATCATGTTAACAGTGAATATCATTTGGAGACCAGATTAAGCTTATTTATTTTAGCCTGGTCAAATTTTAAACAAGAAGAGTGTGTGTACATAGGCAGGTAAATATGTAAGTAGGAAGACTGATAGACAAGTTATACCTGTACTCAGAATGGCCTAGTGATTCAATGGCTGAGTGGCCAGTAGGAGAAAGCAGTCCTGGTTTCTTCATGCTCCCCAACTTCCAACTGGAATGCTTTGTGTTATCTTGTGCCCCTGCTACTGAAGTCCACCTTCTGGATCCTGTGGAAGTTTGGTCTTCATTTTCACTTTACAGTGTTCTCTCAGTTCTTGGAAGTTCCAATGTCTTGTGTACCAGAAATTTACTCTATAGATTGAGATGATTTTACATGGAAAAGAGCCACACTTACTCTTAATAAAATCTAATTGTCATCTTATTTCTTAAAAAAACACTTTATGAACGTAATATAAATGATATACAATTGAAATAATGTCTACTTTGAGTTAACACATGCAAATTTCTAAGCACAGTTAATCATAAATTGTGGTTTCCTGTCTTACCTGATTCCCAGAAGTTCCTACTTATGAAAATCCTGGAAAATAGTATATAAGGAAAACATCCAAGTTTTTCCTATTTTTACTTAAACATTATCACAGAGAATTTTGACTAGATACAAAATTAAAGAAGACAGTCCAACAAGCCTGACAATATTTGACAACCATCTTGTCTTGTGCACATCTTATTTAATCCAATATCCTGTATTACTTTGAAGCAAATAATGTCTTGTAAATATTTTATTAGTATGTAACTCTAAATGATAGCTCTTAAAAATTGCACTGTTATTAGCACACTTTAATATCCAAAGGTCACGTTTCTTGACTTCTAAAGATGTATTTATTTGAACATTATCTAATAAGATCAATGTATTATAATTATTTGCTGTTTTCTACATTCTTGATTCTCTCTTGTTCTGTAGCTTTCTCTTAAGTTATCCTTGCATATTCTTGTTACAGAAATTGGTAGTCATGTAGATATTTCCACAGTGTTTGTTTTATTTTTACCTTTCAAAAATTATATCTTACATTTTACATTATGAAAAAAGGAATATAAACATGATAAATGGAACTTTAGTTGCATTTCTAAGGCTTTAAAAACTTTTATTTATTTTATTTGTAAAGGTTTTACTTATTTCTAGAGAGAGGGGAAGGGAGAGAAGGAGAGAGACATCAATGCATGGTTGCCTTTCACCTGCCTCCAGCTACAGATCTGGCTGGAGACCTGGCTTTAACCTGGTTTTGTGCCCTGGCTGGGGAATCGAACCAGCGACTTTTGGGTTTGCAGGTTGGCACCTTACCTACTGTGCCACCAGCCAGGGCTTAAAAACTTAATAGGTTGGAAAGAAAGGTGAGTCACTTTTATTTTGTCTAGAGAGGGAGGGTGGGGTATAGCATGAGGAACTTGGGATTTCAGAAAATAATTTTTTATCCGTCTATTCAGTCTCTATTTCAATGCTTACATTTTTGGTGTTAGTTGATACGATTTTCTATCAATTACATTAGCTCTGTTCATTTGAAATAGTTAATAATCAATTGGTTTTGATATACTAAATGGCAATTTTATATGGTCTAACTTAATATATCTTGCAAATTGATAGCTAGATCTAGACTAGATTTAGCCAGACTTCCGTACCTTGCCTGCCTCAGGTGCACCTTTTGTATTTCTGGCTGCAGACCATTAGAATATCTTTCAATTTGATTTCTTTTAGTAGGAAATGGTATTTAGAGATCACAGTCTACACACCATGCGTGTTTGTGTTCATTGGTATTTTTGATTTGTCAATGTTTTAGAATTTCCAGTGCACCAAACTAGTGTACTTTATCATTTTTAAGGCCAATTCTGTAACAAGCTAACAATAATGCCTTTAAATAACCACAGGTTTTTACTTAATCTCATTCTCCTGGTTTCACATTAGTGTTCACTCATGGTAAACATTCCAGGTAACAAGTTACTTACCTTCTTTATGCCATTTCACAGATTACAATAGCAAGACTGTCATTAAAAGTATGACTACTGAAGAGTTTGATTGGTTGGTCTAACTATCTACATATGTGCAGTTCTTTATGTCCGGAGGAGTATATCCTAGTAGGGATGTACTGAAAAATTAAAACAATTTCTCTTTATGTCATTATGCTGATAGCTGAATACATAACATTATTTCATGCCAGTTTTAACTTTTAGGAATTGCTTTTTAATTTTAATTAAGTTATTATGTAAAATCTGTACATAGGTCCAAAGTCATCTACTAACCATAACATATATACATGAAAGTCTCCTATTCCCATTTTCACTTTTTTCTGACTTTCTCTCCCTAAAGGTAACTTTCGTTTAATTGTTCGTTCTTCCATTGTTGTTTCTTGAGATAAAATATAATCCAAGTATACATATTGTAGCATTCCACACATGCCCCATTTTGATATTTTTCATTCAACAATCCTAGAATTAGAGGTAATGTTCCTCATTCCTTTCTCAGCATAGTGCTACGTCAGTGTCTTATTTATAGGCTTGCTACAATTAATAGCCTGGTTTATATGTCTTTTTAATATGTTGCCACGGTATATTTGGGATAGATTTCTAGAAGTGTTCCTGCAAATAGTAAATAAATATGTAATTTTTGTAGATATTGCCAAATTTCCTTCTGCAAGGCAGTTTTAGCATTTTGTATTCATCAGCAATATTTGAGAATTCTATTTCCTCACAGTGTTTGCAGAGTATGTTGTTACGCTTCTGGAATGTGGCCAATCTGATAGCAGAGGAAAGCTACCCAGCAAAATATTAATTTGCATTTCTCCTTTGAGCGCTAAAATTGAGCATCTTTTCAAATGGCTGAAAGACATTTATGTTTCTTTGATTTGAACTGCCCAACTTTTCTGTAGCATTATTGCTACTTTTCTGTTTTAATTCTTATCCTCTGTATTTCTTTATGTATTTGGGGTATTATTTCCTTATCAGGGATATAGGTGGCAAATGTTTTTTCCCACCTTGTTATTTTCCTTTTCATTTTACTTATTAAATCTTATTAAATTTTATCAAACATCCATCCAGTTACTTTTAAAAAACTGGATTCTTTTATTGGCTTTAATAAAAATTAGATTTTTAATTTCTTGGGGTGTCTTTTAAGGTCCGGCTTCAACCCCTGCCCATCATGGTGAACAGGTATGCTGGATGCTTGCGGCTTGTCTGCCTTCAGTGAAATAGGCTGAGCTTTTCTGCTTGTTTTCCACTTGGGTCCCCTTGTCTCTCCACAGACTTAATTAAGAAACGGTGTAAAATGCCTGGTATCTTCTCTCTTTTTTTCCCTATAACACATACAAAGTGATGCATGGAATTGGCATCTGACAGTGTAATGGTTTGGTTCTAAATACGCTGTCTTCCCAAAGAATGTGCTGTCGCTTTGTGGTTACCATGAAGAATTTGGCTGTAAAGAGATGTACAGTATCCTGGAAGATGACTCTGTGAGGCTCATTACTGAACAGAGCCAGCTGTTCATGCCACCCTCGTCTTGGGGACAGTTCTGAGACTGCCAGTCTTGAGCAAAGAATTGTCCTCCATATTTTTTTTCTCCCTTGGCAGTGTATGTATGTATTTTTAATTATCTTTATAATATCATACTCTCAGGATATGAGTGTTTTTTATTTTGTTTCTCCTTGCAAACAATTTCTTTTGTACTTGGAATTAGGGATGCGCAGTATGGAGGCACAATAATTGGTTACACTTAGGGCAAAATGTACACATATTTCCCTTTGGTTGGAGAATAAAATATGAAAAAGATTGAGTCAATTATCTGCAAACAACACATTTATATACATTTAAGCAACATAAATTTCTCTACTTCCCTGTCTCTACCACCATTTATCAAGATAATTTTCAGTCCAGCCAGAGAGAGAGGCAAGTAATATTGGATTGGCCAAGGAGTCCATATCGTGTTTTCAGTAAAATACACATTTTTCATTTTCACCAATAACTTGATTGATTTGGATGTTTTTAGTATGTTGGCTATGTCTTGTGTGGTATAACATTGATTGCGCTCAGTTAATGTCTCCATCTGATCACTACTGACTTCAACTGGTCTATCTGATCATGGAGCATCCTCCAAAGAGAAATCTCCAGCACAGAACTTCAAAAAATCACTTTTGACACTTTCTGTCAGTCACAGCGTCTTCTCCATGCACTGCACAAATCTTTTTGTTGTTTCAGTCATGTATTTACCTTTCTTGAAATACTGAAGCATATGCCAAACATGTTGCATGTTTTCTTCCATCTTCAATATTGAAATGGCTACACACGAATTCACCAGTTTGGGTAAGTTAAAAAAGAAAATGTGTGGTGATATGAGAGCTGTCTCAATACAATCTAACAAAATTGTTTTGAATGAAGTTAAAATACAGCTAAGTGCTATTAGAGCCATCTTACAGAAAAAAACAAATGAAGTGTTTGGCCAAACCAATATATTTTTGTTTGTCAAGTTTATAGAAATCTAAATAGAGAAACCTAAAAAATATTTATTTTAAAATTTCAAAGTTTAAAGATAGACAATTTTGACTTTGAGATGAGTACATTCCCCAGAACAGTTAGAAAACTGGTTTTCCTTTTCAGCTGAAAACAGAATTGTAAAGGGAATTTATAGTTCCCATATAGCACTTAATATATTTAATCATATTTTTTTGAGACTGGGTTTAATAAGCCATTGAAGAACAATAGCTTCTTCACCCAGCCCCACAATGTTCATAGGTAAAAGTCCTGTTCTACATGCATGAATTTAAAAAGAAAATTTATTTCTGCATCTCTTATGATGACTATTGCTTAAAATGAAACAAACACCAGTAAGTATACCAAATATACTAGTTAGAAATCTGGATTATTCTGAATTTAGTGATTTACTTTTTTTAACTAAAAATAATAAGTTAGTTGTATTTTCTTTTTCTAGTTTTATCCATGTAAGTGTTGTTTCAAGTGATTAACTGGAGGTTTTATGCCTTTTAGTATCACTGTAACTCTTGAAAAGGGTAACTGATTCTATTTTGTTTCTGTTTTATTGTTATCTCTCTGTGATTTATTGTTTATGTCACCTTGAGTTTTAAAAATATCAATATGCTTTTATATGACTATGGGTTTCCATAATGTTCAGTAATGTGAATAGGTCAGAAATTTGAAATGCCTGAATGATATCTGAATGTAAAAATTCATTGTATCATTATTTCATAGGGAACTGATTAGTAAATACTAATAATGTTGTCCTAGAAATAACAGCATATCATGATCACCATATTCTAGAGACTGTGCCAAATATTTTCCTTCATCATGTTTGATCTTCATACCAACCCAATGAATTTGTTTTCGTTTGCATAGACCAAGTTTCAAAACTGATCCAAGTTTATACTCCTAGTGAATAGACAAGTTAGGAATGTTTAACTGAATGACTCTTTAGACCCAGGCTCTGACTTGACTATAACTCAGACCACATTACCTACTTTGAATCAATTCATCCCATTTCCCCATTACATTAGAAGTAAAATGATTTGGAGTTTTAACGGATTTGTGAAAATACTCTGCTTTAGGTTATCACCACGTACCCGGAGTCATTCAAATAGTCAACCTACTGATGATACTATGGTTTTGAACAGAATAAATTGAGGCTTATAGACTACAGGATGTAATTTGCCAGAATGAACTTCATGAAAATGAATTTACAATGAATAAAAAGATGAGGGTAAGTTCATTAGCATGTTTAAAAGAAGTAACCACTTCTGGCCAAGATGGAAGCATAGGGAAACATGGTTTGCCTATTTGAACAACCACAGCAAAATTGACAACTAAACCTACAAAGTAACTATCACCCAGAATCGTCAGAAAATGGAGCTATATGGAAATCAACCCAACAACCACAGAATTAAAGAAATCCCATTCACTCAGACTGGTAGTAGGGGCAGAGATGCAGAAACATGAAGATAGGAATGAGTAGTTCCACACCATGTGTGGTAGATAAAAATCAAGAAGGATATCTTGGGAGTGAGGGGTCCCAGCTCCACACCAGACCACCATGTCTATGGTTTCAGTGCCAGGAAGATAAATCCCCCAAACTTCTGGCTGTAAAAGCCAGTGGGAATTGGGGCAGGAGAAGAAACTGCAGGATTCTCAGTCATCTTCCCTTAAAGGGTCTGCAACAGTCTTAGAACCTATGCAGACCCACTCCCTCTGGACTCCAGCACCAGGGAAGCACCTTGAAGGGCACCAGTGGCATACAGGGAGAAGTTGAGGTGTCTAGCATCAGGGCGAGTGCTGGGGGACAGCTTCGGCCCAGACAAAACCCCAGAGGCCAGGCAATGGTCATTGCCTATTTTCCAAGCCACAGAGTGGCAGCACTATACCTGAGACTCCATCCACCTAGTTCACAGAGGTTTCCCTGCCAATTACCTAAGGCTCTACCCCTCCAACTTACTGGTGCACTTTTAGACATTAGGCCATGCTACTAAGATAGGAAGCCAAAGCATCTCTACCTAATACATAGAAACAAACATAGGGAGGCTGCCAAATTGAGACAAAAAATATGGCCAAATGAAAGAATAGAACAAAACTTCAGAAAAAATAAACAAGATGGTGATAAGCAATCTATCAAGAGTTTAAAACACTGGTTATTAGGATGCTCAATGAACTCATTGGGTACTTCAACAGCATAAAAAAGACTCAGGCAGACATAAAGGTTACACTTAGTGAAATAGAGAAAAATTTACAGGGAATCAACAATGGAGTGGATGAAGCTGAGAATCAAATCAGTGATTTGAAATGCAAAAAATTCAACCAGAGTAGCAGGAAGAAAAAGGAACCCCCAAAACAAGGTAGGTTAAGGAGCCTTTGGGACAACTTCAAATGTACCAACATTCAAATCATGATGCCAGAAGGAGAAGAAAAAGAACAAGAAATTGAAACCTTGCTTGAAAAAATAATGAAAAATTCCTAGACTTATAAGTCCAAGAAACAGAGAGTCCCAAGTAAGATGGGCCCAAGGCATACCATACCAAGACACATCATAATTAAAATGCCAGAGGTTAAAGAGAAAGACAGAATCTTAAAAGCAGCAGGAGAAAAGCAGATAGTTGCCTACAAAGGAATTCGCATAAGACTATTAGTTGATACCTGAAAAGAAACTTGGCAGGCAAGAAGGGACTGGCAAGAAGTATTCAAAATGATGAAAAACAAGGACCTACAACCTAGATTACCCAGCAAAGCTATGATTTAGAATAGAAGGGGGCAGATGAAGTGCTTCTCAGACAAGGTAAAGCTAAAGAAGTTGATCTTCACCAAGCTATTACTATGTGAAATGTTAAATGGATATATTCAAGAAAAAGATTAAGACTTGTGGACACTAAAATGGCAATAATTCACAACTATCAACAATTGAACATAAAAACACAAGCAGACAATCAGAACAGAATCATAGATATGGAGGTCATTTGGAGGGTTATCAGTTGGGAAGGAGAAGGGGGAGAACGGGGGAAAAGATGCAGGGGTTAAGAAGTACAAATTGGTAGGTACAGAGTAGCCATGGGGCTGTTAAGAACAGTACAGGAAATGAGGTAGCCAAATAACTTACACACATGATCCATGGACATGAACCAAGGGGGAATTGCCAGAGGGAATGTAGGGTATTGGGTGGAGAGGTGGGCAAAGGAGAAAACTGGAACAACTGTAGTAGCATAATCAATAAAATATATATTTGAAAAATGTTAAAAGAAGGAAGTAACCAGACTCCAAGTCTTAAAAACTCTCACTGTAAAGTAGGATTTCTATAATGAAACTGTTTGCTAAGATTTGAATTTACTTTGACATTGCAGTATGATATGTGTTAATCAAAATACCGGCACTATTTACAATAGCCAAGTGCTGGAAACAGCCTAAGTGCGCATCA